>CAJNIZ010017746.1:3668-19636 GCA_905231905.1 Symbiodinium pilosum
GCGCGTGAACAGGTCCCTGGGCCGTGGTTGTAGTTCCCTAAGACCTAAACCCTAAACCCACCTCTTAACCTTAAACCCTTAAACCCTGAACCCTTAAACCTTCAACCCTAAGCCCTAATGTCCTAGGGTCTGGGAGGCGCCAGGATGATCTGTAGCTCATAGCCAGACCCCCTAGAGGAACCAAAAAATGAACCCCCCCAATAATATGAGCTATAGTCTAAACTCCTTGAGGGGGGTTATATGTAAGGGTTTATATAGATTATATAGGGGTGTAGCATTGGGCTTTTTAAGAGGGATACTAGGAGTTTAGACTACAACTCATATGAACCATTACTGCTTCGGGGTAACTTGGGGAGTATTGGGAGGTTCCATTTTTTGGATTCTTTAATATAAGGACCTAAAGGAATATCAATATTATGGCTCCATATTCCTTATATAACTATGGTCTATGGTACTTCAAATGGACCTCAAAATGATTTTCGTAATCATTTAGGCCCCTGTAGTAGGTTCATGCAATGAGCATCTAAGGGCCATCTTTCAGACGCCCTGTGGGGGTATAAACTTGGAGGTTCAACCCTGGAAGCCTTGATGCCAACTGCACTAGGGTTTAGGGTTCAAAGTTTAGGCGTTTGTGGCTGGGTTTAAGGGTTTAGAGTTCCAAAAAGACTCTGATTTTTGGAGCCGCCATAGCAGAGTTTGCCCAAATACCTTAATACAACCGCAAAAAAGAAGCCAGCATAATCATCTTATACTCGCTTATGATCTCCAGCGTCTGTAAGGGCCCTTAGTTTGAGAAACCCCATATGAGCAGTATTTGACACATGGGTACTTCACTTTTCAATATTCTAAGGTCCTACCAAATGGGCTAATATGGGCCCCTGCCTGTTTCCTGGGTCCTCACTTTGGCCCTTAATTGGGTTTTTAGGGGTTCATATGACATATACTGGGTATACAAGGACCCTAGGATTACCGGGGCCATACCAGGGACCCATACTTCCAACCCTAGTTTCAGAGTCAGATCATGATCTGCCTGGTGGCAGCATTTTTTAAGAGGGGGTATACTCTTACCTGGTGCAACCATGAATTAAGCCCAGTCTGGTGACTTTAAATCCTAAACCCTAAATCCTAAGCCCCAAGCCGTAGACCCCCAAACCCTCAACCTGAACCCGTTCTTGTGAATCTTCTTTGACTTGCAACTCTTGCAGTGGGAGGAAATCGTGGAGCTGCCATCAGCGCAGGGCTTGGAAATCTCTCTGTGCAAGAGTCCCTGTCTGCGAGAAGTCAAGTATTTGAGGTTGTAACATTTTGGGGCGTAGAATTTTAGGGAATCAGAGTTTAGGGTGTAGATGTGTAGGGTTGTAGGGTTTGGAAAATTCAGTGCCAGTTGTCGGGTACGTGCCAGACGCAGGGATTTTCCATGCCGGATCAACAAAGAAGATCGAGCACCGGAAGGGCAAGGAGTTTGCTCTGACAGCTGGATTTCCATTTCAAGCGTTCTATAGCCAGAGAAGGAGCCCCTACGAACCCTCCCAGGATTCGTAGCATGCAAGATTCTAGACTGCAATTTTGAGTGCCCTCCGTCACCTTGACATTTTGTTCCTTCACCGTTACCTGCGATACTGAACCCCCCATTTCTCCCTGCAGCACCAGAGGTTCTTCTTCAATATACCTGAAGTGCATCATGTTTCTGTTTGCGTTTGGGGAGGGGCTTTTCAGAAAGGGTGTGCACGTCAGCAAACTGCCCATATCATCTGCAATGGGGACCTCCATATTCCTGTTCCCCTTATAATCCGCATGTGCCCTAAGGGGTACCCCTCACATCAGACACTTTCCCAGCCTGTGGTACTGTACAAGCTTAGATGATTACCAATACTGTGGTTCTTGTATAGGTTACCTCAAGCAGACCTCAAGAGGAGGCCCCTATACCCTACACCCTGAACCCTACTACCAGGATGGGCTATTAGACCTGAAAGGGCCCTCAATCTACCCCTGTTAAGGTACCAATGAGGATTTCTAAGGCCTAATAGCCCATACTGGTACAGTAGTAGTTTCTAAGCGCTTCGAGCTGCGCACAGCTGCACTCGACTCTTTGGAGCAACGAGCCCTGAGTCTGGAAGATGCAAAAGGGGTTGGTTATGTAGGGATTAAGAGGTCATATGAGCTGTAGTCTAAACTCCTTAAAGGGGAGGGTAATATAGGGGATTATATAGGAGACCATTATAGGGGGGTCTTTAGGGGGGATATTAGGAGGTTAGACTAAAGCTCATGGAGGGTTGTATAGGACTGTTTAGAATTCTGTAGGCGTCTATTGGGCTCTAGAGGGTTCTACAGGGCTATATAGGGCTATATAGGGCTACATAGGGTCCCGCATGGTTTAGGGAAATTATTCCCAATGCTGAGTAATCAAATGGAAAAGAAAATGAACATGAAATGGGGACGGGGATGTCAAGGCACATAAAAGAGTGAAGCAAAGTTGAGTCACTCACAGCTTTACCAGACTTCGAGCTTCGCAGTCCAAGTCACTACCACAAGGCCATTGTTGGCAACCCTATTCTCAGCAACCCTAAACCCTATACATCCGTGTAGCCCGCTTTAACACATGGACTGAAGAGTACCCCAAGAGTACCCCTTCATTTTCACAGACCTTAAATAGTAGTTTCCATTTTTCTTTTCCGTTATCCAGATATATTCCCAATATACTAAAGGAGTCTCCATTTTCTTTTCCATTATCCCCATATAATCCCAATATACTAAAGGAGTCTCCATTTTCTTTTCCATTATCCCAATATAATCCCAACAAGCTATAGTAGTTTCCATTTTCTTTTCCATTATCCCCATATTACCTAACCGTACGCAGAATTCAGCTAGAGCCTTCCAGCTGAGGTGGGCTTGTTCGCGGATGGGGCGGCTGCTGCAGCCTCATCGCAGGGCTTGTCGCGTTCATAGGGTGTGGGGTTTTCGGTTCAGGGTTAAGGGCAGTTTCTAAGCACGGAAAAGTAGGGAACCATGCAAGAGAGAACAGCATGGACCTCAGTTTCAAGGCGGCCTCAGATTCGAAGCGATCGTAGACCCGACAGAAATCCTTAAACCCAAAGTCATGAACCCTCAAGCTTCAGAATGCGCTAGTCCGGACGTCCGGACATAGCTTTTTCCTCATTGTCTGGATACCTGCCTTGCATTAAGCCTCAAACAGATGCTCGACGTCTGGCAAGTTCTTCCAAACAGGGGACGCTCCACATCAGCACCCCGAGATAGTAGAGTCCTTACTACAGGAAGCCCGATGCAAAGAGTCGTCAGTGTGAGACACTTTATTTGAGGTTCGAAGATTTTGTGGCTTCGGGGTCTAGGGTTATGGCTTTCAAATGCCAGCTGCTTGGTTCACTGCTTCAACCTTGTTCCTCCAGCCCATGGAGTTTTAAAGGCTAGTGGGTTCCGTGACTGTGACCCCCTGAACCCTACACCCTAAAACAGACTTGTCCCGGAACTCTCCCATCCGTTGATGTCTAGTTTCAGGTCAAGAAGGTGGGTGACGAGACATTCCGGCTGTGCTCGGAGTATGTGGATGATATGATCAACGTCTCCACGGACAGGGTTTTGTGGCTTCAGGGCTTTTTTGGGAGGTATAACTTTTGAAAACATGCATTGCAGGGGGCGGGGGCGGGTTTAATCATTTGGGGGTAACCGTTTCATGAGAAGCACCCATCTCGTGGAATCCGAGAGGCTGTCTTTGGTTCATGGGTTTGGGGTTGAGGGAATCGTGAGTTTTTTTACTTTCTCGCTTCCCCCTCCGCATGAATATTTAAGTAGTTCGATTTCCTTGCGATCCTTCACTGGTTCGCGAGAAAATGCTATGTTTCGCAACCTAGGAAAGACAGGAAGACCGCAAATCCAATCATATTTCCTTTTACATGAAACCCCTCATCCAGCCTTACGTTGCAAACAACTAAAACCAAGGAAATCAAGGGGATCCCCAACCCAATTCACAGTTGATTTCTTCCAGAACCGTTTATATGTTTTCCGGCTCATTTACAAGAATTGCAAAGCCTTATGAAATCACGGAGATCGGAAATACTTGATCCGTCATTGCAGACCTCTGTAGTTACCTCCACATCTGCCCTATTGATTGTTCCTATCCCCCCCAGCTTGCGCAGCTTACAAGCATTTTCCCCCTTTCAAAATCTTCTTCCAGGTGTTTAGGCATCTGGATCCATTCGATTCCTTGGAGGAGCCTTAATTATGTAGAGTTCGATAGGGTTCTATAGGGTAATACAGCAGGGGAGTCTGGTCTAGTGTTCAGGATGGGGGGATGTAATGGGCCCATGATGCCTTGAAATTGTATCATCGCGAGCCACCCTAAACCCTAAACCCTGGACCGCGTCTAAAACGAGCCAGTCTGTGTGAGGATGAGATTTGCGCGGCAATCAAAGACTCCTTCATAGATACTCGCAGCTTGGACGCAGCGTTTAGGATTTAGGGCCGTGCCCACATGATTCGTGCACGTAGGGGAGCCCTAAAGCCGGCAACGGCCAAGGTTTTCAATCATTCAGCAGAACAGGTGTGTGCGCATGATGCGCTGGATGCAGAAATCTTGCACGATTGTTAGGTCCCTCCACCTCACAGTAGATGCTGCAGTATTCTGCCAGAATTTTCAAAAAGTGGTGCACAGTTTCCTCCATGTGCTGCAGGACTTCCCTTGCAGTTTCTACAGCACTGATGAGCGCTTGGGGTGATGGGGACTTAGTATGTAGCTTAGTGATTCGAATAACAGAGGTTGTTGTCTGGATTTTTAGGTTAGTAGCTTTTTTGACCGTGTTTGTCAAAATGGGTGCTTTGCGCAGATCAGGACACTCCAATTTCAGGACCTTTTTTGCTAGAGGGCTCTAATTTGCTGAAAGCAAAATTTGGCTTTGTCCAGCCTTCTAGAGACCCCAAGCCCTGAAACCTAAACTCTATGCTCTCGGCTGCCACAATGACTGGACAGGGCAATTCTGCCAAACCCCGAACGGTGTGTGGTTACTACTATTCTTATCTACTATTACTACTATTTTCTATAATTACTATCAGTGGTGTTATTCAGGGGATTAGGGGAGTGGATCACCAACACACACCCTATATAATCCCTTGTAATAATCCCACGTCATCCCTAAATGATCCCGTATGATGGTACCGATATTCCCTCCCCTGAAGCATCAGCAACAATCCCTACACAACCTTACTTTCGATTTCATTTTCCATCTTCCAGTACCCCGAAACACTCTCTATCCCTATATAGCCCCCATAGAACCCCTATAACCCCTTTTAAAGGGACCCCTAAACCCTAAACCCTAAACCCCTAAGAAGCAAGCAGCGAGGCGTCGTCCTGGAGCCTGCGGGGGCCCTCGCCACTGCTGGCTTGAAGCGCTATGCGCCTCATAGCCAGGCAGCCCCGGTAATGTATCAAAGGGTAGAAGTATGGGCCCCTAATATGGGCCCTTAGGCCTTTTTAAAGGGATTCTAAGGACCCTTAAGGGTACATATAGGGTATATGGTAGGTATATTAGAATGTAGTTGCTGAAGCTTTGGGGCTCATAGGTACTATGCAGGGTTATGCAGGGATACGTAGGTTTATGCGGGGGGATACGGGATGTAGGGTTTCCAAAATTTTGTCCCGCTTTCTGGCTGCCCATGGACATCAGTAGTATATTACTTTCGAGTATGGTGACTCGGCGGGGCTTCGGAATTTGGGCTCAGGCATGAAGGGCGTACGACTTCAGGGTTTAGGGTTCAGGGGTGATCGGGTCTACATCTTGTGTCTGTGCAAAGGGCTTCTGATGAGGACGTGCATTGGGGTCGTCTGCATGAAAACGCTTCCTACCACATATTTGGAGCGATCCCGTACGACAGCAAACTTCGGCTTCAAATTGAACGCCAATGCACCGGCTGGTGAGATCAGTAGTATTTTCAATTGGGATACTCTTGTCCCAACGGAGAGAAGGATATGATCCTCTTTCTGGGTATAGTGCTTTCTAAGAAGAACCTATTCTTACTTGCCGCCAAAAGAAACACGACTCATGTACTTTTTCATTCCCGAGGCCGACAGCCTAAGTTCCGAAAATCGCTGCTTGAAGGGCTTAGGGTTTAGGTTGATCATGATTCAAGTATGTGTTGCCGGAGTTGTGGTAATTTCAGGCTCTGAAAGTATGGTCAGATGGCCAAGGATTCTTGCCGGGACTTAGAACCGTCGTGTACTTGCACTTATATCGCGGTGGGTATATGCTTACGGGTACCTGCAAAAACAAGAATAGTATGCTACTGTCATCTCATATTTGCATGTATTACTAGACTAGATTTTTCATATTTGGCATGACTACTTCCGTGGATTGCGGAGATTTTGCACCACTTTGGACCTCCCCCCTAATATCATAGTTGTTGTGATCAAGGTGTTTTAGGTGGTGTATTGCTAAACCGCTCAGCCCTAAACCCTAAACCCTAAACCAAGGTATAAGTAGATAAGCCTCCAAGCACTGCCAGGGAGGCGCACTTGTTGCCGTGACGAGCGGCGCCAACATGGACTGCCGTTCTCTGTTGCTGGGGGTTTGACCCTAAAATTTGACTGACCCCAAGTACCACATGCCTCGGAAATTATGTTGTCATTGTATATTGAGGGCATGCAGGTGTTCTAATATCAACCGTGTGCAGCAATGTTCTGGGTTTTTGGGCAAGTCCAGGGCAGTGCAAGGAATTTTTCCTGCTTGCGGTACACTGCCTTGTTTTGGGCAAGAAGCCGGGTACGCAGATCGTGAATATAAGGCGGCGGTCAAAATTGTGGTCCGGGACCTGTTTCATCAGGATTGATATCAGATTGCATTGGGGCTATATTGGGGTAACATTAGGGTTATATCGGGGTTATATTGGGAAAATGGAAAATAAAATGGAAACGACTTTGTGTTTCTTTACGTCATCTACATGCGTGCTTGTTCTTGATGGTTGATGCCGGACAGGCGGCAGGTTGCGCCCCGAACAATTGACTTACTGGGGGTTTAGCAGGGAATATTTAAGGATTGCTTTCCCTTGTTCCCTACTAACCACAAGAACTTCCTGCAAGTGCTGACTTCCTCCGTGAATGTCCTACAGCCCCCTAAGCCCTTAACCCCGCATTTGAAGGCAGAGTGATGAACATCTGAGTTGCCTACTCCTACATATCCCGATGCATACCTTAGGTGGACCCCCACCCTGTAATAATGACTATAGGGGATAATAGGGATTATATTAGGGTCCTCTTATATTCTTATTATACCACTATTACAGGGTGGGGGGTCCTCCTAATGCATACCAGTGTTTGGGTAACATCTCTTCATAAGTTTCCCTTCATCAGGAAACCTACAGGGACTAGCCCTAGAGCTTTGATGCTGCAGGACTTTGACCGCCTGCGATTTGTGTCAGAACGCGCGGACACCAGCGAGACACACCTGGTGGCTTGGACTGCTTTAGGGTTGATTTAGGTATGGTTTGAGGTTGAACTAAATTTTAGATTGGGTACTGCCCGCACCCAGTAACAGTCTATACTAGGGGTCCAATTAAGGGCTATATATAACCCTATTATACTTATTATCCAACTGTTACTGAGGGGGGGCAGTACCCAAATTTTAGACCCTGAGCCGACTTAGGCTGGCAGTGTTCTTGGTTCAGGGTTATGCGCGAGGTTGGGCTTCTGGATAAGGAAGGGAACTGCGCATACATGTCCACAGCTATGGCATAAGTTGTTATATGAAGGGGCACTAGTTTTTTGGCAGTTTCCAAGAGTGGCCGCTTGTTCAACTCCAGTGCCTCAGAGCTTCGCTGTGAGGACAAGGAAGCTTGAGGGTGTGGTTTCAGGTGGTTGGGTGGTCTGTAGGCCATGCCCCCAACCGCAAAGGAAACGCCACAGCTGGGAAGCTTTTTGAAAGTGTTGTAACGGCATGACTGTGGGTACAGCTTTTTAACCATAGGCTTTGGGGCAAAAAGCGCAGTTCTTTATTCCTGCTCATATGAGCTCTTGTTGCTACTTGGTTCTGGGTCGTAAGATCTTTGCCAAGTGTGGACATAGAACCCTGCACGTAACTTTTGCTCCTGCAGCACGTAGAGATGCCTTGAACTTGGCGTCGCAATAGCTGATGTTCGGGTCTTTGGATCATTATAACTACCTGGTGCACAGTGGTAATGAGGGAATAGCAATGGATCCCTGCAGTAGTCTCCATAGAACGCCCCCTAAACGCTGTATTCCCTTTGCCCATTCCGCCATTGCCCAACTGAACACCAGGCAGATCAACAGTAGTGCCTGAGGCAATCCAGATTCCTGAAAAAGTTGGTTCCTTCCTGGAGATGTACCAGTGCATCTTCCCGCGCAACGTCACGGACTGCAGGGGGCTGGCAATCTGTGGGTTCAGGGTCTACGTGGAGGCTCTTAAGGGGGAGTTGTATATATAGGATACCCTAAACCCTAAACCCTAATAGGATAGCCGTAGCTGTAAGACAAAGATGGTTACATGTAACCCCATTGAATTGATGAACCCGCATGGGTCCATGGGTTGCTGTATATAGGGGTTTAGGGTTTAGGGCACTTTATACCTTCAGGGTTTAGGGTTCAGGTTTAAGGTTTAGGGTTTAGGTCATGCAGGGTTTCTCAGCCAAACAGGACTTGAGCGCATGGAATCGCAGTTGGCCTTGGATTTTGACCCTACGCCTTCAAGTTACTATAACCCGTAAAATTTGTGTGTAGATGTATCTATATATAGATATATATGATTATGCATATACAATTCGGTATATATGCATGCACATACATTATATATATACACTCACAGTTACCATGTTACTTGCCGTTTGATGCTCAACTATGCTCAACTATGGCACCCGACGATCTCGCGAAAACCTAGGCCAGGCATTGAAGGCCAGCCCTGGAAAAGAAGCGCTGCCTACAAACTTGAAACACACAGAATGAACGATAGGGTATAGGGTTTAGGGGTTAATTGTTTTGGGGTTTAGGGTTTAGGGCTTAGGGCTTAGGAGGTTTGCGCAGGGTAAAGGGTTTCCAGGCAGACTGCCCGCGGACTGCCATCATCAGACACTCTAGGTTGGTATAAGATGCTGCTAGCACTATGGTTGCCAAGGGAACGGCCAGGATAAGTGTACCTCCTAGTTCCATTGTCCGTTATATGTATGGGCATTTCCAAAACATGGGCCCGCGTGTGTACAGCAAAATGCATCAATCCTTATTATGGAAGGGCATCCTCAATTTGTCGAGACGCCCATGTACACCGCTGATAGAATAAGACATCCTGCATCAGCCCTAGTGCCTGCGGTCCTGCCCTAGATATTCTGCTTTTCATGTACCAAAGCTGGTGCAAGGTTTTTCCCCCTCTGCGGTGGTTATATTTGCGACAATAATTCTAGCAATAATGTCCATTGCAAGCACAAAAGCGATGCACCCCAAACCCAATATTCCCCCTTAAGTAGATAGAATATGGGGTATATGGGGATCTCATTTTTTATCTACCCAAAGCCATATTCTATCTACTTAAGGGGGATTAATCCCAACATATACCCTATCATACTATGGTAGTTTCAATCTTCTGTCCCAATATACCCCATATTCTATCTACTTGAGGGGAACTATATCCCTAGGGTTCCTAGAACCCTCCCCTTTTGGAGAAGTTCCCTAAACCCTAAACTCTACTTAAGGGGGACTATAAATTCAGGAGTGCTCCTACCGCATCAGTGGAGACCTGGCAGACGTCTTCGTGGGCTTCCAGGCCGACTTTATAAAAATGCCAAGTGGTACTCAGTATTTTAGGTTTAGGGTTCAGGGTTTGAGGGGTTCAGGGTTTAGGGTTAGGGTTTGAGGGGTTCAGGGTTTAGGGTTTTAGGGTTTAGGGGTTTCGGGGTTTTGGGTTTAGGGGTTCAGGGTTTTAGGGTTTTAGGGTTTAGGGTTTAGGGCTTCGGGACACCCAGGAGTAACAATGGAGAATCATCTTGAAAACTACAAAATCTGGGCGTGTATAGGGTTTCTTCCTGGGAGTTTGTCAGAAGGTGATCTGGCAACATAGCACTTAAAAGCTGGCTCTGAGGCACTCAGGTTTGCTTTGCTGCATGGCTTTGGGGCCGGCATTCTTGGACTTACCACAACTTCCGGCTTGACTTATAGTCCCCCTTAAGTAGATAGAATATGGGATATATCGGAATCTAATTATTATATATGCCCAAAACCATATTCCGTCTACTTAAGGGGGACTTTAGTGCGGGGCAATTAGATCATCGATGCCCGAGCAACGATCTTTTTTGTCCTCTGTCCGCTACAAGTCATCCAAACCCTATCTATGCTCCCCAACTTCAGAGCCTACCCCCGAAACTCTGAAAGTTTATTCCGCCACCAAAGCCTTTGAACCTGAACTGTAGCAACCCTGAACCCAAAACACTAAACCTTCAGCCCTAAACCTGAACCTCATGGCAGACGTAAAAGTCCGAGGGGTTTGTAAAAAAATCTGAACCCAAAACAACTTGCAGACCTCGGGTCAAGGCGTCCTCGCGCGAAGACAAGGAAGAAGTGCTCGCGAAATTGAGGCATGTGGGGAGGCTAAGGGACTAAGTTGCAGGGTCAGGGGCACTTGGTACTAATGGAAAAATGGACTTTAGGGTTGAGGGTTTAGGTGAGGCCTTTTGGTAATGATGGAAAAGAAAATGCACCACCACATTGTGGGGGTTTCGAGCGCAGGTCGATCAGGGGGAATTAGTAAGTATGTCAATATTAGGAAAGCTGGGGCTGTTGACTGGCTTATAGGAGTTGTAAGTATACTTACTAAGTCCCCTGACCCCCCAAGTAGAGTGTAGAGTGAAGGGCTGCGAGTCTTCTTTTGGATTCGAGGCGTGCAGCCCCCCAGCGAACCTGTCCACATTTGGACGGACAGTATTGCGCCAATACTGAAATCCTAAGCGGTTTTGGGTTTAAGGGTTTAGGGTTTAGGGGTGTAGGGTGTAGGGTTTAGGGTCTATGCCACATAAATCCGCAAAAGACCTAAAGCCCAAAACCAAAATCCTCCAAACCCAAAATCTCTAAATTGCAAAATACTTTAACCCGGAAGAACCCCAAACCCCAAGCCCTAGATTAGATAGGGACTGCGTCTGCTGAAAAGCATTTACCTTCGTGCGGAGGTTAAAAGACGCGCGGCAAAAGAAAAAAAGATAGTAGTTTCCATTTCATATTATGGTACCAGAATACTAGAATACGATCATACCTTAATACAATACTAATGTACTTCCCAAATCCTTATCATGACCCTAAGCCCTACACCCTCATCCTTATTATGAGAACTAAGCCCTGAACTCTAAACCTTCAAAACATGGAACGCCAGGAAGCAGGGCTACGGACTCCTCGACATCTCTGAGAAACTGGCCTGCTGTTAAGGAACTTAGTTTAAGTTAGTAGATAGCCTTAACCCTGTATACCCTGTATAGATATATATACACATACCCATTCTGGTAACTTGATTTGAGTTCCTTAACAGCAACCCAGGAATGAGCTGGCCAAAGTTCATGGTCGCAACCTCGTAGGCAGGTTTCAGGGCGAGGGTTTGGAATTTAGGGTTCAGGGTTTAAGGCTTAGGGTTTGGGGTTTTGAATTTCACTGGTTTAGGATTTAGGTTGTAAGAAGACTATCGCTAGCTTCGGGTTTAGGGTTTGGCCCATCACGCTTCTGACGGTTCCTAAGGATGTTTGGTCTCTTTCATCATGGGTTCCCTTACCACCCTCCATCACCAGCCCTGATCATTCTTAAAACGCGCCAGTTTTCAGGGAACCCAAGTGGGCGTAGCCCTGCAACCCTAAAACCTAAAAACCTAAAGCCCTAAGCGATATGACGGATCTCCCTTCAGCTGCAAGGCGGTCGTGCTCCAGCTCACCTTACGTCTGAGGCTCCTCGTGTCTTCAGCCTTTGGGTTAGGCCATAGCTTGGGCACTCCCCCTACCTACTAGAATTCTTGCTGCAATCATTTTATACCTCTTACCTATGTGCTATCCATGATTGTTAGTGGGTTGGGGAGACGCGGAGCTCTTGGCTTTTGGGCTTAGAGCTCAGGAATTTGGGGTTTTAGGGGTTGGGGGTTCAGGGCACGGAGATTTGAATTTTGCGCCTGCGGGGTTTCAGCAGAGTGAGAGAATTTCGTCATGAGAGTTCATCAGCATGTTGAAGGATTTTTGCCAATGATGGTGAACGGTCAGGTACAGTAGCAAAAGGACAACCATGACAAGCCGTCATGATGACCGTTCCATGAGGCTAGAGATTTATTCTGGCTAAAAGTTTTAGCCGGTACGTTCTGAAGTTTGGGGAGTTTTGGGTCATCACCAGGTAGCCCCAAGGAAGGACAATCACATCGGCAGGACAACTGACCATGAAATGCACACGGATTATGCCATGGGACTTGGTTGAACTTGGAGTTTGCTCCCTATGACTATCTTAATCTCAAACCTTGAACTTGTACAGCCAAACCCGAAGGCTTAATCCAGATCCCCCAACACCAACCCGCCGGCGTGGACCCAAAGTCCAGAAGCTTGCTCGGGTGGCTCGCAAGGAACAGAGGAGTGGATCCCTACAGCAGTCCCTACAGAACACATAAATCCCAAGAACAAGCTTGATTTTCCTTTCCTTCTTTCCCTACACACTTACTCAACCCGCCCAATACCCAGACCCAAAACTTCAAAACCCAAAGTCCTATTTAAAACCTAAACCCTAAACCCTAAATCCTAAACTCTAAACCCTAAACCCTAAACCCTAAACCCTCCGAAGGAGGGTCTCTTCCGCTTTGAGTTCCCGGAGAAGCCTGGAGCCCTTCTCAACTTCTTGGAGAATCTGCCGCCAGGTCTGGTGCCCGAAAGTCCCCAGTTTAGGGTTTAGGGTTTAGGGTTTAGGGTGTTGGGTTTAGGGTTTAGGGTTTAGGGTTTAGGGTTTAGGGTGTTGGGTTTAGGGTTTAGGGGGGCTATACAGGGGTAAATACGGGTGTATAGGATTGTATAGGGTCAAGGGTATGATGGAGAAGCACGTGGGAAACTCTGGAAATTGAGAATTTATAGGGCCTTATATATATAAAGAGAGATATAGGGTTGAGGGTTCAGGGTCCCGAATACTTGCTGGCTGTTTGCAGAGCTTGAAAGAATGAAAAAGGTCATATGATTGGGAATCATATAGGGCTGCTATAGGGATCCCTTCCCCCATTGCCAAGTAGCAGCTAGCAAGAACATTTTCCCTTCTTACTTCTTAACATTGTCATCCCACAATTTCCTTTCCATGATGCACCCACAATGCACCCACGATGGATGTTCCTTCAATTCGACGGTGGTATCACGGATGATTCTTATCAGGATGAACTTGAGACTGTCAAGGTAGCTTGGGGCATCAGAGTGTCCAACGGTCCAACTGCCCGAAAAAAAATATTCTGATAGCTATTCTTCCAAGCATACCCTACATCAGGATTTGAACCCTAAACCCTATTTGAAGGCGAGGCCTAAAGAACCCAATGCCTCACCGCCCCTCAAGAAATTCTAACTGCTAGTTCTTCAGCAGTAAGATCCCAAACTCCCAAAGCCCAACTCCAACGCCCTGCCAGGAATAGGTCTGTGAAGGGTGACAGGTGAGCAGCCCTAAGGGGAGCGAACTTCGATCCTGACAGTGAGTGCCCTTCTAACGTAAAGATCCTGAAGCCCCAAACCCTCAAACTCTGAGCAACAAACTCCTAGGTCTGCTACCTGGAGCGGGGTGCCACATCTAACCTGCTCGGTAACTATTCTTGCATTCTGCTTTCCACACTTGTTACCGTAATCAAGAAACCTTCCTGTTTAACATATATCCCTTCTATGATAATGCAGCTCAAAACTGAACTGTATATGCACCCTATAGCCCCTAAGAACCCTCGTAGCCGTTTCTAAGGGAATCCATTATGATGATTTATCTCCTGCTCCTTAACAGCAAACCTTAGACCCTAAACTCTCAACCCCAAAACCTATTACACCCTAAACCCCACGCCCTTAAGCCTAAACCCTCAACCCCAAGCCTTAACTCCTAAACCCTCAACCCGAAACCCTAAGTCTCAAACCTTAAGGTCCCCCAGACGAGGCTTTAATGTGTCGCTTTTCCACTATCGCGGACACGGAGCAGATGCGGCTCGGGTCCTCGTGGGGCTCCAGGTGCGATGCCCGGGCTTATGTGCTAAGAGGGCTTTGGTGGGTTTAGAGTTTAGGGTTCAGGGTTTAGGGTTTAAGGTTTAGGCTTCAGGGTTATTGACTGAGTAAGAATAGGGGGATTTTGAGCATAGCGTTTTATATACTGTTACAAAAGGCTTTAGCGGGCGATATCAGGCTACTAAGATGACTTTGGCAACCTCAGCCCCCAAATTCGGACCCTCATGTAATGTAGTCATAGAATGGTTTCGTAGGTCCTAAGTTTAGAGGCTTGGGTTGCCAAAGTCCTCAATTCAACTGTATTAGTTTAGGTTTAGGAGCTACAGCGCAAGCCAAAAACTTGAACCCGACTGAGGGAACCCTGCCCGGGAATCTATATTGATCATAAGGGCATTATGGGCGTCCTCCTGAGGGACTACATAAGGTGTTTTGGAGAAAAGCCTACTTGCGTTTTCCTCCAGCAAGTTAAAGGCGGACCTTTTCATGAGCAATTGTTGTGCCTTCAGGGTACCATTCATGCAAGGCGGAGATCAGCGCAAGAACGCCTCACCAACTTGTACTAGTTACTAGTTGAGGCATGTATTAAAAGCCTGCATCTAAAGGCGAGTTTACGGACACTTTGGGGGTTCAAGGCGGCTCCAGGTTTTCAGGGTCCCGAACCCTATGCAAAACGTTTTGAAGTCCCCACTGCATGCTTTATATCCGTGATCACACACAACATTCCTGTGTCGAGGGAAAGGTTTCAGCTCCCACTCATCCCGCAAGGTACCAGCGCAGCGCCGAAGCGAGTTCAGAGACTATCTAGCCTTCCTGGTCTCCAAGGGCTACTCGTGGGAGGAGTCTGCTAGGTCATGGAGAAACAACAGGTTAAGTCTTCAGGATGTGGGGCCACTGGATGGCCGGCATTGGACTTGTTTTTTGGCATTTCGTTCTTTGGCAATGCAGCAGTGTAGCTGGCTGGCTTTCTGTCAGGAATTCCTGTTGCTGATTGTGCAGTGCTTCAGGCATGCACCGTGCCCACAAATCTTGGATGCTAGGAGAGATCAGCAATGCAATGAAAAGCAGAGGTAGAATCTACTGCCATATATTGTCTGGGTCTTTGCTAGGCAGGTCTTTCAAGTGAAGGAATATTGCAAGGTCTATGCAATTCATCTCCTCTCCCTACACGGAGCCCATCCACCCAATGAAGATGCACAGGGCTGAACAGATACCCAAAGTTGGAATTGGCCACTTGGTACCGTAAGGGCCTAAATAAGGGGTTTATAGGGGTTATATAGGGATAATGGAAAAGAACATGGAAACTACATTAGTATATTGGGGTTATATATTACGGGGATAATGGAAAAGAAAATGGAAACTACTATAGTATATTGGGGTTATATATTATAGGGATACTGATCTTTTATCCTGGCAGGGGTTTTATGTTTCATCTCCTCGGGCCGCGCTCAAAAACGCTCCTTTCCTACACGCCAGCTATTAAGGCTGGCCAGCTTGTTTTAGGAAACACTGTAGTAGTTTCAATTTTCTTTTCCATGATCCCCATAACTTACAACCTCAATCTACTATAGTAGTTTTCATTTTCNNTCTTTTCCATTATCCCTGTAATATATAACCCCGATCACACCTCTAACCAGGCATAGGCACCACATAACTCCCCGCAACCGAAATGCCCCTGAGGCAAGTCAACCTCCTCTTGTAGGGAGCTCCAGGGTTTCAGGGTAAACGCTTTTTAGGCTGTAGGAGGGGTCATTCTTGTGAAGAAGGGGTTATGTAGGGATAATGGA
>CAJNIZ010017746.1:23142-47206 GCA_905231905.1 Symbiodinium pilosum
CAAGTGGCTCATGGTGCACACGCGAGGGTGTAGGTTTCAGGGGTTTTGGGGTTTAAGGTTTAGGTTCTTTTGGGCTTCTGAAGCTTTTCGGCCTCCTGGCTTCTGGGCCTCCAACTCCACGGGCGACAGCCCTCTGAAAATACTCTGGGTTGCTGTTAAGGAACTTAAATCAAGTTACCATAATGGGTATATAGGGTTGAGGGTTTAGGGTTACCATAATGGGTATATATAGTAATTTATAGGGTTTCCCAAATATAGTAACTTAATTTAAGTTCCTTAGCAGCAACCCAGTAATACTCTTAGCAATATCGCCGTGACGACAGGGCCCGGAAGGTCCTTTCCCTGCACAATAACTTGGCAATAGCTTTCCTGGCGAAAATATCCTGGTAAGAATATCCAGATAATTTTGACCGCATTACGAGAATAGAATTCTTACGACAGCTTAGTAACGGGTCTCGGGCGTCCGCCCCAATTCCTTAATATATACAATAATATCATCTGCTTATGCAGTTCAGCAGCGCCCTAGCATCCGCATCCGCAACCGCATCCGCAACCGCATCCGCAACCGCAACCCCAACCGCAATAGCAACCACAATCGCAACCACAACCGCAACCGCAGCGGCAACATCAACATGAATAGGATATGAACATCAACAACATCAACAGTCTTGAATCACAGGAGACATGTGTTCATCATGGCAGACTTTCACGTTGGATCTCAGGCCACCTCCAACTCATGAGACCCCGAAACTCACCGCTGGAGCCGGTTTCAAAAATGACCCTGTGCCTGCTAAATGCCTGCTAGTCGAGGCTTTCTCAAGGGCAATAAGATTTTCTGGATATTCGGGGCACCTGCTGAATTTCAGGGTTAATGGTTTCAGAAGAATAGGCTCCCGTTTTGAGTCCTTCATTCTAATTGTATTTGTCGTTTTACACGGCAGCAGCTTCATCTGCGAACCGCCAAATTGATGGCCAGCTGAAGAATAGGCATGTGGCTCAACCTTAAACCCTAACCCCTTAACCCTAAACCCTAGAACCTTAACCCACAACAGATCTGCATGCTGGGTGGATGGTGGGGGATGATTTTCAGGATTTGCATGGCGCACGGCTTTAATGGGGTCTTCCCACCGCTGTTGGGCTTGGAGTTTAATGTGTATAGTCCCCCGTAAGTAGATAGAATGTGACTTTGGGTACATTGTAATAAGATCCCTGTATACCCCATATTCTATCTACTTAGCGGGGACTTTATCCCTTTTATGCTGGAAGGGGTTGGGGGTTTCGGGATAAATGAGTCTATAGGTCTAGGCTGGCAGCCACATCTCCATACGTACCGCTTCCGGTGGGGAGGCCCTACTGTTGGTTCAGCCGGCCGCCTGATCGGGATTGCTGTACATTTTGAGGTTGCATATTAGTATTATTACTGTAGTTGTTACTATTACTAGTAGTACTATTATTACAATTATTTCAAGTATTACTATTATTGTTATTACTCTTATTATTCTTCCTACAATTATTATGATTACTATTATTGCTATTACTTTGAGGTTCATTTTGAGGCCTATTACTCCCCCGGCTTTGTCACTTCGCTAGTTGGCCTAGGTGCCACAGAGATTAGCTGTGTTCTGCAGCGGGCAGGAGTAATAGTAACAATAGTATAGTAACAATAATAACAGCAGTAATAATGGTAGTAATAAGAACAATTGTGACAATAAGTAATGATAGCGGTAATAGTAGTAATAGTAATAATAGTCATAATGATACTAATAATGAGTGTTAACGATGGCAAAAGGTTTGCTTATATACTGCGTTCGCAGGTGCAACCCCTGTGAACTTGCACCTGCAGCCGCTTGTACAATGCATTCACACTTCTGGTTGCTCTCTTGACAACGATGATGGTGATGATGGTGATGATGATGATGATGATGATGGGTCTGGTGGCCGTGGTTCTTTCTGTTGTAAGTGCAGCTGTGGTGATACTCTCCTTGTTCTGCCAGGGATGTTTTTCCAGCGTGCCTTGTACGGCAGGAGGAGACAGAGAATGAGGTGTACGCGCATTTCCTGCTCGAGCCGGTCCAGGCGCCAAACGGGCATGTCTGACGAATGGGCGGTTGTTGCCAGGAGTATAATGATAATGGTCCTGCTGGTTTCTTGGAAGTACTGTCGGGAGCCTGTGTACTGATAGCAGCAGCTGGCGATGACTTGAGACGCCTGATTGTCAAAACCTGCACAAGTTGCAAGCCTCTCCTCATCTAGGACATGATCCGCATTTTCGAATTCCTAGCCACCCTACAAAGGTGCGAGAGACACGCACACACACACACACACACACACACACACACACCTACCTTCGGTATCATGAAAACGTCGGCTTTCCATGTTGCCCGTCGGGGCTATCTGAAAAGTCGTGCGTTGTTATCCTAGCAAAGCCGTTCAGGGCCTTGCCATGGAGCTTCAGGGATCTGTTCCCTCATCTTACTCATGCTTAATTGGGCTTAGTGCTTAGGGTTTAGGTCAGGTTTAGGGTTTAGGGTTTAGGGAAGTGGGTTGTGGGGGCCGCATGGGATCAATGCACTGATTATTGGAGTATTGGGGGTTACATAGGGACGACTTTGGCGAATTGTTCCCTCATGCCCAGCGACCTGTGAAGGTACCTTGTATTAATAGTAAAAGCAAGAATAGTAGTAATAATAAGAACAGATACGGTGATAATAGTAATAATATTAGTTATAGAATAATAAGAGTAAAACATGCAATAATAGCAACGATAGAATAACAATAAAACTAGTAAGAATAGTAAGAATAGTGATCATAGTATCTAAACCCTAAACCCTAAACCGTAAACTTAAGACAGTTGTAACCCAAGTGACAATCACGAGAGACAGCCTCGCTTTGTCCAGAGACACCCTGCAACTTAAGCTCCAGGGCTGAGAAGTTGTAAGGGAGTGATGAATAAGAATAGTGATAAACAATAAGCTTTTAGGGTCTAGGGCTGTAAAAATGCTGGAAACCAGAATGATGGTAACATTAATGATGGCAAAAATGAAACAAGGGGATTTGGAGCACACAGCTGTTATCAGGTTGCATTTCCCCAAACGGGGTTCCCCGTCAACACATGACCCTTCAAAGACGAGAACTCTTCTTACTTAAGTCTCTACATGCGAAATCTCTCAGCTCTCATACCTTGCATCGACAGGTATGTTGGAAACAACTTGCTAGCCTGATCTCAGAGGACAACCTCAACCTCTCCAACCCTCTAGAAATGAGAAGGATGCAGCTTGCAACAAGGATGGGAGTAACAGCACGGCTTATCCTTGTAGTCATCATCGTCACCTTCCGAAGCTGCAACCATGTATAATTAGTGTCCTTCAAGACACTAGCAGAAGTCACAAACAACTTAGCGACACACTGAGCAATTCGATAAGAACGGCACAACCACAGGGCTTTTGTGGCCGTTGTTGAAATACTGGTGGTTTCTCAGCACTGACAGAACCTGCATATTCCCTGCAGAATGCCTTGGGATATTCTTGTCAGTGCCCGTCCAATTTTTACGCCCGAAAGCTGAAAGACAAGGCACTGCTGTGAATCATCGACGTGGTTGATATCATCCACATATCCACCTTCAAAATAGTCGCTTCTTGCACATCCAAAACACACCACAACCCGCACCTTTAAACTCCAAACCTTACACCCTCGAGCTTTGAACGCTCGACCCTGATCTTTGTACCCGTGCTTGAAATTTCGCTAGGGAATTGAAAGGTGGGCTGGACAGGACAAGTCTAGTTGCAATCTGTACTGGGCACCTACAATGCGCCTGGAAATACCCGTGAACTCCACCTACCTTGATCCTAAATCGTCGAAAGCCCAAAATCCAAATTCACAGCTTAAACCCCAAACCGTCAGTCCCCTTGCCCTAGACGCGCTAAACTCCTCAACCCTACTTAGGCGGTCAGAGGGACAACCTCGTGGTGAGATTTCTTCTAACCCCAATGGGCCATAGAATACCCCCATAGTCCCCATTCTTAACCTATCTACTAGGTTCCCCGGACCCTCCAAGTAACTCGTAACCCTAACCCCTAAAACCTGTTAAAGCCCAGTGTCCATTTCATTTTCTGTGTTCTTTGCCGTTTGATGTTCCATCATTGGTGTTATATATCTATGTTAATATATAACATATATTGTCCCTAAACCCTAAACCCTAGATAGTGTTTTTTATTCTCTTGCCATTCTGCCCGTATACCCCTGTATAAAATGGTATATACTCATATACGTATATCTACAGATGTAGATAGACCCAAACCCACACCCCAACCCAGAACAGGGTTCCCTAAATCCTAAAGCCTAAGCCCTAAACCCCAGCCCAAAACAGGTTTCCCTAAATCAAACACCCGAAACCCCAACCCAAGACAGGGCAATCTCTCTGGTCGCTCGCGGCCTGCCCGGCCGCCACCGCTGACGCTCACGGGGTCATCTGCAACGGAGGGCACCTGATCCTAGCTTGCTGAGAAGGTCCTTCACGGGATGGAGAGGGGTTATGTAAGGAAGTATCCAAAAGGCTTGAGAGACTTTAAGGACGAGGGTTTAGGATTCAGGGTTGAGGGGCTTAGGGTGGAGGGGCCTCAGGTGTAGAAGTCCGTTGAGATGCCTTGCTCCTTAGAGAAGAGTTGCCAGGTGGCGTTAAGCTGTACCAGGCAGCTTTCATCCAGATCTGTGGGATCTATGGTGCAGGGTTTGCATGGCCTACCTCAAGCCTGCAGGGTTAGGGTTCATGGATCAGAGTCTCGTTTCCAAAGGTGGCGGGTCTTCATTCATATGGCCGCAGCTCTGCAGCTTTCTTTGCCTTTCCGTGCACGAGTGCTAGACA
This sequence comes from Symbiodinium pilosum, assembly GCA_905231905.1. Taxonomy (NCBI): domain Eukaryota; class Dinophyceae; order Suessiales; family Symbiodiniaceae; genus Symbiodinium; species Symbiodinium pilosum. The sequence goes on from CAJNIZ010017746.1 coordinate 28,004, forward strand.
CCAAGGACCTTTTCAGTGCCCTAGGCTTACCTTTGGTCAGCTAGGAATGAAGGAATGGATCCTTCTAGTACTCCCTATATAACCTATTATGGTAGTTTCCATTTTCTTTTCCATTATCCCTATAATATACAACCCCAATATCCTATAGTAGTTTCCATTTTCTTTTCCATTATCCCTATATTATATAACCCCACTATACTATAGTAGTTTCCATTTTCTTTTCCATTATCCCTATAATATTATGTAACCCCACTATACTATAGTAGTTTCCATTTTCTTTTCCATTCCTTCATTCCCAGCCAGCCAAAGGCCAGCTAGAGAACCTAGGGGCAACAAGACGGCAACCAGCAATGAGCGTGCCTTGCGCGCCCATGGCTGCCGTAGCCGCAGCCTTGAAATCTCGGGGCCAGGGTTCCCTTGCAAGACGACGCAGCCCGGGATTTATGGTACTTTTCGGTACCTAAACCCCAAAAGTATGTAGAATCATAGCCCTAAACCTAGAATAACAGCCATGATTTTCAATACTTTTGGGTGTCCAGGTAGAGCTGAAAAACCTCGAGCAACTTCAGGTTTGAGCCGCTATGGCTGGCAGTGGGATTCTGAGTAGAGAGTTGCTTAGTCTACGGTTCTGAGAGGTTCAAGGTCTGTGGTCGCACCCTCACCTTGTTTAGTTACCCGCGAAGGTTTCCTTTTTTGACCGCAAAAGGATTCAAAAGTAAGGCCCCAAAGGATCCCAGGTGGGATTCATTTATTAACCTTGAACTTCAAAAACTGAAGCCTCTTTTTCGATTTAACCTGTTGCCCATGATCTTGGGCGTATGCTTTGTCACGGTTTGTATACGAAGGCCCTGAGCCTTGCGAACGCTAGTCTTATGGTTCTACTCTTTGAATCGGCAGGCGCCCGATGCTGCCATGATTTTGCAATCCTCTTCGTCCACTAGTCACTAGTTCTTGGACAACATCAAGACTGTGTTGCTGTTCAAGAACTTAGTTTAAGTCACCATAATATGGGTTTATAGTAATTTAGCTGAGGTTCCTTAACAGCAATCCATTATATGACTACATGAGGGTCCTAATTTGGGGGCTGAGGTTACCAAAGCCATCTTAGTACCTTGAGGTAGCCCTGTATAACCTTATCTAACCCCGTATATCGCTATAAAATTAAAACTTGAACTGCAACCCAGTATCAAGATTGTTGGGGGTCCCTTACTGGAAAGCATGATGCGGTCGTTGCAAATCTTTCACATCACACAGAATGACCCTGAACCTTAAACCCCAAACCCTGGTTGCTGGGTTCCATGTCCGTCTTGAACATGGTTCTCACTTTCTCTAGCTTACTATACCCCATGAATAAACACAGCTGAAGTTGACTTTTTGGAGGGTTCCAGACAGATTCATTCAGCTTTAAGGATCTAACTAAACTTCAGGTATCTGGAAGCCTAGCCTCACACCCTACAACTTGAAGCATGATCCCTAGTCATTGCTGAGTGTTGCGTCCTGAGAAAGATTACTCCAAAGGCAGTAACTGGACCCCTCAAGGACATTCGGGCCTCGGCGCGCTTTAAGGAAAAAGGCCAGGTCGGTGTAGGCATTATGTTTTCTTGCGCTCTTGGATCCCCTCCCTGAAGCCTGCTTGGAGTTTAGGTTCAGAAAGATGCACAAGGGCGCTCCCGACGCGGCTTTCACTGATGCTGGATGGCCCAAAAAAGCTTCGAGAAAATGCAGGCTTCTTGCTTCAGATGCTGGTGAATGTAATCTCTCTAAGCATAGTTCGGGCCAGTCATCCTCGACAAGCCGTAAGGAGAAGAAGGGCCGAGAAGGAAGGGACGTCGAAGGATGCGCAGCCTGAAACGAGGAAAAGCCGTTTTGAGGTGAACCCTTTGATGCTGATAGTCTTCTTATTTCTGGCATCGCCGGGACTTCTCCTTCTTCTGGCTTCTTTGAATGGAGCACTCTATTGTTATTTTTTTATTTTGAATCAAGATGCCCCTGTCTGCCGCCGGCTGGAAAGGGGCCATGTCGCGCATCTAGGCCCTCCAGGCCAAACGGCACATCCTAAGTTGAAAGGTTAACGCGAAAGGTGAGTTCTACTCGCAGTAGGACTTGCACTCAGCCAGTTAGGTTGCGGAAGTGATGAGGTTGTAGTTACGCAGAGACGTGGAGTTCACTGGGCTGTTGTTAACGGTGGAACTTTTTCTAATTACTATACCGAGGAAACCCTACTATATGCCCATACTATGGTAACTTGATTTAAGTTCCTTGGCAGCAACCCAATAGACAGCGGAAGAATCAGCAAGACAACATACATCCAGGCTTCTTCATGCTGGTCCTGGCCGGTGGGTTCATGGTGGATTCAATGGTTTAGGGTTAAGATTTTAGGGTATCAAGCCTAGCGACGTAGTGATACTAAGTAGATATCCATATCCCTAGACCTGCCAGCCTCTATTTAGGAGGGTCCTGGTCTGTAGTGCAAGCTTTTGTGCCACAGGCCTACAGCGACGCACCCGCTTTAAATGGTGTATTTTGTATCATCGGGTTTAGGAGTGTTGTGCTCAAAGATGATTACGGGCTTAGGGTAAAAGAGTTCACAGTGTAGATGCCTGAACAGTTGGGCGAGTTCCTCATACACCTTTAGAGGCTGCAAGCAGAATACCTATGTATGAGGTACCTCTTCTGCTGCAGGATGCTTGCATCAACCTGATACAACCTAGGATTGGTGCAGCCATACATCGCGGGTGGGGATGGGACAAGTGTGCGCTTACACCCCTATAATAGGGGTGTAATTTGCAAATCCTGAGAAGAGGAGACAGAAGAAAGCCAAGTTGCCAGACAGTTCTGAGCCCGTTAAACCCCAAATCCTAATCCCCCCCAACTTCGAGGACCCACATAACCCTCTAAACCCCCTAGCCCCCTAAACCCTAAACCCTAAACCCTCTAAACCCCCCTAGCCCCGAACCGCTACAGCATTCCCCAACCTCCTACTTCTGGTTCTTTTGTCACCACTTCACCTACCAGAATCACTAGCATGCCCTAAAACCCTAAACCCTATATATATATATACACATATATATAGGGTTTAGGGTTTAAGGTTTAGCACCCTATACATGGTACCAACACGGAGTAAGAGGGAGTTTGATTTGGGGAGCCTGAGGAAACCAAAGAGTTTTGGGAATAGAGGACGCGCTTCGTAAGTGTCTACTGCCTTGCAGGGCGATGCGGGCCATTCAAGTGAGCGCCAGTGTCCCAGACGTGAGGTCAGGACTTATGCTGCATGTGTCTGAGATTTTGGAGTTTTGGGTTTAGTCAATGCTTGTTTCTGTCTTCAACTTCCAGAATGGAGGTGCTCCTCGCCCGGGGGCACTTGTAAGTGCTTGGTATTCGCAACGTATGAACTTTGAAGGTGAGACCTGGCAGTGTTCTGCCGACATCATAGGGTTGGTAAGGACAGGTACCCAGAATTTTGGAAACCTCCAAGTAGCAAGTACAGCTTTGCTATTGAATGCCGCTGGGATGCATCACGAACTCCGTGCATAATAGCGGGTCGTGTGCAGCTACTGTGCCGGCCTGCATAATTTCCAATTTTATCATGGTCCTAGACGCCTTGCATATCCATGGTAAGTATGGGGTGCCCTAAATAGACCCTGGAATGGTATTGACAATTGTACAGTACATGTTGCATACCTGCCAGTTAGTTTCCGGATGATATCTAGAGCCCATGTTGCGGGCAGGGTCGTATGAAGGGCATGGAACAAGAGTTGGTTTCTCAGGTAGATTGAGCTGGGTGGTTGTGAAAATGATGGCCCTTCCTCTTACTAGACAGAAGCTCAAAATGTGACCTTGCAAATTTTGATACAGTCTCTGCAAGGAATTGGTAAAGGCTGCACGGGCTATCAACCTAATGACCTCCATGGGAGCCTTGCAACACGACTCCTAACACACAGAACGTCACATGTGGGGCCACGGAGAGGAGGTATAATTTTGACATTCCTCAGGGCCCTAAATCCTTATGAGCGTATCCCCATGTAGACGCCTCAGTATTGTAAGCAGCATTAATCAACATCAGCCTACCGTTCACAGACCAAGATTATATTCAGGTGCACCTAGGTAGCAAATTTCTACCATAAGATAGAGCCTCCATGGTGTGGTTTAGGATGTAGGGTTTGCGGCCCTTTTGGCGCGTACTTGGTGGGGTATACGGATGTGGGAGTTTCTCCCAATCACCTGCTACTCCCGATGTGTCCCTAGTATCCTCAGGCGCACTCTGACTTGAGCGATCAGAATCCTGAACGCTAAACCTTAGATACTACCCCAACCTGGAACAGTCTCAAAACTCATATGAGCTATAGTCTCAACTCCTTATATTTTAGCTCATATATGTAGTAGCGCTATTCCTGTAGTAGGTGGACCATGCTGTGAATGATTGTTAGAGAGTAGGTTGCGACTATCCAAGCTACAGAATTTGGGGTGTAGGGTTTAGGGTTGCAGGGGCTTGGTTTGGGAAGGGAACTATGCTAAGAACCTGCCTACCCTTCTATAGCTACAGCAGCATCCCATATCTTAACTATTCCTCAACACAGCGCTGTAACTTTTGGTGCTCCCACTGCACATCTGCAGAAGATGTATCCTGATGATCGTCTGGTCCCTGAAGTCTTCATGGAATTCTGTTCCGGTAGCTGGGTGAGAAGACTGCATACCCTTGTCTGGGCGAGATCACAGACTACTTGGAGTTTTGTATGTTTCCCCATATTAGGGGTAACCTTTTGGGGGTCCCTGTGACAAGCAGTATTTAGGGAAAGCACCGTAAAGTGCGTATTTGTTTACCCTAATTCGGATCATGCTGCTACTTAGGCTACCAACGACTCGGTTTTCACTTCCCCTGAAGTTCCAAGCAGATCCGACACCACTTCCACCCATGCCTGCCGTCGTTGCCTGCATGGCTCCTGGCAGCTTGTAGAGATTTTAGGTTCGCAGGCTTTTGGCACCTCGCACTTTGGGACCACAGCTTTGAGGGGTTCGCATCTCTTGTAGACCGGTAGACCAACATGGCAGCCCGGGCAGCGTTGGCATTGGCTCTCGCATGCGTTGCCGAGGCAGTTTGTATTACAGGTCTGCGGTGAAGTTGGAAGGTGTCTCTTCGATAAGCTCCCTTTGTAGCTGCCTCTTTCTATCTAAGGTTGACGTTTCTTCGACAACTTCCACGGAGCCAAGCAAGCCCCCAACCCTTCTGTGCCCTACCCAATGATTTTTCTCAAAACAATCCTTGTGCACTGGATAAGGAGACCTATAGACTTCTCTAATTCGGCAAAAGTCCCTGTATGTCCACAGGGCCACGCAGATCAAGGCATAGATGCTGCTCATTGGAATGGCCCAGGCTTGTTTTGGGGTGGGAGTGTATTGGACTACGCAGGTATTTCCAACAACGGAGTTCCTTTTGCTTGCCCCAAACCATCACGGGACCCTTCCCCGAACCCTAAACCCTAAATCCTAACTTAGAACCCTTATGTAATCCCCACATTTTTCCGAACCGCCCTCACCCTTGTTTTGGAGAAACCTCTCTATGCTGCAGGCCAAAACGAGCGGCCAATGGTGGGAGACAGAAGTGATGTATCAGAGACCCGGCTGAGTTTAGGGGTTGATGGGGCGCAGGGCTAGGTATAGGGTTTCAGGCCTCCCTCTGAGGCTTGATGTCATACCTCAATGCTTTGCTCATGTCATTGCACCCTATTGCTCCTGTCTCTTTTGTTTACTAATGCTAGGCTGATTGCGCATGCTACCTCGATTTGATTGAGATTGTGGTTTGTTTCGCCAGCAGCACTTTTTACAGTCGCTTGAAGTTTTGTGGAGCCCTACATCATGGGCGTTAGGATTTTGGGTCTGTGGTCTCTGGCCAAGTATGTAGCAAACAAGATTTGTAGCCCAGGTTTTGTGGCGCCAGTGTTGTTAGAAGGTTTTAGCTGTAGCTTAAGATTCAGGAAAATGACAACCTAAACGAGGGGTGGACCTGCGAAAAGGAGATTGGACAGGGAACTCGGAGTACTGCCCGTTCCTGCAGTCCAATACAATTTGGCGTTCGTGGCCGTACTTGTGCTGGTTGCTCGTTCCATTTTGACTTCAACGTGGCAATCTACTTCTTTTTCGACTGCGGCGGCAGGCGCTCCGTACTTACCCGGCTTACCCTTCCCAACAGTTAACCATGCAACTGGTCTCCTATTTCTAGACAGCGCAGAAGCACGCAGCAGAAGCAGTCGACGAGCGTCCTCTTGTTTTTTTCCGGTTTTCCGAGGTTCTGGTATGCAGCTTCTGACTGGTGTCACTTTTGTCGGGCCTGTGTGTTCTAGGCACTCGAGAGTTTGAAAGCTACTCATGCAACGGAAATACTGCTTCGGTTCCAGCTTCAAGTCCCTCTCTCATTCTAGCAGACTGGGCCGCTTGGCTTGTTACGAGTGCAGTTTCTGCTTCTACGAAGGCTGGATAGACACTGAGATGAAAATCGTTATGGGCTCCTTTTTGCGTGAAGGAATTGGGAAGAAAAACAAATTACAGTTCCTACCATGGATGCATCATCCTTCTGGCCGCATCCTTCCGAGTCTCCCCAAACAAAGTGGGACATGGGCGCATGCTCCTTGCAATGAACTGCGCTAGGTAGACATCTTCCCAATATCTTGATGAGTCGTATATCAATGGGGGTACCGCGCTCCCTGATGATCAGTAAGATTCTGTGCTCCCTGTGGTTGCTTTTTATGAGAAGGCTTAGAATATGCTGTGCCGCCCCCCAGAAAATCACTACTCGGATCAGTTTTGCGGGTGTCAAGACAGCCGTCCCAAATTCAAAGATCGGCTGGTCATGAACTTGGGTTTAGCATCCTACGCGCGCAGCTTCGCAAATCAAACTCACGACCAAGACGTAGGCAAGCAAAATAGGTTCCCTTATGACCTTGCACTATCCGTGTACTGGGACTCTCAAAAACAACACCAGAGACATCAAGGTCTTTCCGAACAAGCAGATTACTATGAGATCTGGATCCAACTCTTGACGGCCTGAGGGTATATCCGCGATCTTTCCAAGATGCCAACGGAGATGGCACAGGCGGTACACGGGACCTTTTTTTGGAATTTCCGATTTCCGGATAATTTCGGATACGTTGTACTTTGTATAGCTATGACCAAAACTGAATGTTTTCTACTGCAGTAGAAATTCTAATGAAATCGCAGGGGCGCCTGCGCCTTCATGATCCACACTCCACGTCGGAACGGAGTTTTCCATGGTCACTGTCAACTTGCAGGGCTCCCTTAGCAAGACAAACGTTTCAGCTACAGTAGCCTGGCCTTGCAATCCTTGCTGGACAATATATTTTGGGGATAATGGAAAAGAAAATGGAAACCACTATAGTATATTGGGTATTATAATATAGGGATAATGGAAAAGAAAATGGAAATTACTATAGTATATTGGTCAGTATAATATAGGGATAATGGAAAAGAAAATGGAAATGACTATAGTATACTGAGTCCTGAGCCCTTCCTCCCTTGCTGAAGGTAACCTAGTAAGGCTTCGGAACGTCGGACTTAAAGGACACTGTTGTTGGCGGTTTTTACGAGTTTGAGTTCTTCTTACAGGTGCGGAACCCGAAGCGCCGGGCACATGTAGACGAAGTTCACGCTCTTTGAGAGCCTTGGGGAGAGGAAGGTATTCAGCGATCACACCCGGACGGCTCTGAGTCCTCCAGCTTGAGAGCATGCGTCCCGAAAGACAGTGAGCCCAAAGCCCAGTTCCCAATATTTCTTACCAAGTACAGCCTTCCAAACCAGGGTTGAAACTTTGAGAAAATCTCCGAGATGATCGGGTGCAGGTGACCTCAAGGGCATTGAGCAGCGCCTGCCTTACCTCAAGGAGGGTGGCGGTACTGGCCTCTGGTAAGCTCCCGGTTGGTAACCGTGTGAGTTGCAACCCTAAACCTTTCCAATATCCTAATGCCGCAGCGGAGTCTAAAAAGGCACTGCTACAGGGGTTCGGGGTTTTTTTGGTAAGTACACAGGCAACTGGGACCGGCCATTGCATCTGCCAGCACGGGCCAATGTACAGCTTCTCCTAGACAGCACAAGGCGTGGTCGGAGTCAAAGCAAGTTCCTGTAAAGACTAACTTAATGTCCACTTCGATATGTATGGCCATGTTTGCGCAAAATGGTTGAAAGAGTCCCAGTCTGACGTGTCTTCAGCTCCCCACTGGAAGTTTCTCAAACTGATCTGATCCCAACTGGGGGCCATAGTCTAATCCCAATATGTTGCTAGGCTCCCTAAAGGTCCCCCATCTGCAAAAACCATGCCAAACTCTTAGCCCTACTTGGGACAACCAACCCCTTAAGCTAAACTCTTGAGCCTCGACGTGAAACCTGAAAAGAGCTGTGCATGATCAATCTTCGAGCGATGTCTAGGTACATTGTATTATAATACAAGTACTACTACCCCAAACCTGCCGAAACCCCACCCTGAACCAAAACATACACTCACCACTATGCCCTGGACTATGTGGCAAGCGCAGCATCTCCGCAAACAGGGGTCCCCTTCCTACATCCCCAAGTCATTACTCTAGAATCGCCTGCGCAGGAACTTTGAACACCGGCACCCTGCATTTTGGGGAATGTCCCAAATGCTACAAACTGGTAGTTTCCCAAAAAAGGGAGACCCCAATATGGACAGCAATATACTATAGTCCTTATTATGAGGACCCCAATAGGGTACCCCTAACAGGGTACCCCTAAACCCTAATTTAGTAAACCCCCAAGTCCAGGAGTTGGGCGTTGGCTTCATCTGGCTATCTCCTGTGATGCAGAGCCCTATGCTTGACTTCGGATGCTGGGCTGTCAGACACACTAGCTCCCCCCGCAACACGAAGGGTTTTGAAACATATCATGTCAAACATCTACCCTAAACCCTAAACTCTAAACCCTAAACTCTAAACCCTAAACCCTAAACCCTGCACCGAGTTTAGGGTTTAGGGGCCTTCATCAGACCTAAGAGCAGGAGGAACCAAGGGTGGAGAACGTGTCGCGCATGTTTCTTAACTTTCGCGCACGGCTTGCCGCGATCGCGTTTTTGAAGCCACTTTTTTGACTTTTGTAACAAAAGTTTGTTTTACGAACATCCCTGAAAAGTCCAGAAACCACGTTAGGTATGGAGCGTGTGGGGAGAACCAGTAGATTATAGTTGACTTGCTGGATTACACAAGTAGTTCATACATGCCTAGACATCAGAGATGGCCCGCAACTTGTTAGAAGCGGCCATGGGATGCTAGAAGCTCTTGGAAGCGGGGGTGCGGAGGGGTTCAGTAGGATATGAAATTCTTAATTAGCAGAAGAAGTAGTCCTGTGCAACACATGCAGGATTCGAAGTAAGAACAAGGATGGACAACCTGTGGCACCTAGTCATTGAGATGATGACAGCTGTAGTGCTGGCATGTAGCCCCTCAAGCATAATGCTCGGACTGCTAAAGCCCGTTATTTTGGGATGTGCCAGGAGAATGGATGACTCAGATATCATGCGCATTCTAAGGAGCCCGTATTTAGGGGTCATGGGAGCCATAATCTAAACTCCTTACAGGGGTTATATAGGGGATTATATAGGGGCGTATTAAGGGCTTTTCAGGAGTATACTAGGAGTTCAGACCCTGAAGCCTAAAACCTAAACCCCAGGGTATCAGGAGGATACCAGGAGTTAACACTAAAGCTCATGACTCTCAGACGCGAGCACGTGAGTAGTATTCTATTTGGGGATACTACGGTACCCAATATCATAGTATCCTAATCGATAAGACCGACTGATGTCCGAGAATACTATGGTACTCAAGATATACCATGGTACCCAATATAGAGTAAGATTTAATCCCCTTTTTGGGGGTAGAGTATTTTTCTTACCAGGTTCAACCGCCAAAAACGCTACTCACATGGGAGCTTGTGAAAGACTGAACCTTTGCGTTAAATGTGTAGGGGTTCGTGATTAGGTTTTAGGGGCTTAGGGCTTAGGGACTAGGGTTTGAGGCTTAGGGTTAAGAATCTGGTGAGGATCCCTATTTCGGAGATTCCAGAGGACACCACCATCTTTAGAATGGGCTTAGGCTGGGGGTTAGGGTTTAGGCTTTAGGGTGCGCGGCTCTATGTAATGAAGCATGCTGAGCCTGTCATTCGGCCTTGTCCACTTCCTTGCCGCTAGGCCTTTGCTCAGCCATGGCATGGCATGGCTATAACAGAAAAGATTATCCAAAGCCCAGGCCAACCGGAAATTCAGCCAGGAGCAAGACCCCATGTTGTTGTAGGAGTCTGCAAGAAGTATTGCCCTGCAGGCTAGCAAGAAAATCAAGCCTCAACATGTTGGCTGATGTGTCGGGCAGCGATAGATTATCAGCCTGACTACAGTGGGCCTCCCACAAAATGCAAAGAAGAGATGAACACAGAAACACCAGACTCACTTCGCCACCACCATGTTGCTGAGAGCGAAAATGTGGCTACATAATCTCCATAACCCCAAACCTGAAACCCTAAACCCACACACGCTTGCTGTTCGCCATGACTTTTCGTCAAGCATCGTGCGCTTCCCTGGCTTCACTGGCGCCGCTGGCAGCCACCAGGACCTTGCTGAGGGCTTCGCATGTGGGTTTAGGGTTTAAGGCTTGGAGTTTAAGGTGGGGTCTAGGAATAGGGTTGAGGGTTTTGGGGTCCAGGGAGTAGGGCCTTGACCCTAAACCTTCAGCGTTTAGGACTTCGGGGCATACCATCTGGCAGAGCCCCAGTTCAAAAGCTCAGGGTTTTTTGCCTTAGGAGTATGAATCCCATTCACCCAATGCTAACACCCCCAACCTACCTCCATGAATATTCTCACTGTGCATCATGTGGCATTATTATTTTAAGGTTTACCCTCAACCCTAAACCCTAAACGGAGGGTCAGGGTTTAGGGGGACGTGGAGTTGGGCGGTTGTAGCGCTAGTTTAGCTACGCCGGTGTGCGATCTTGAGCGCACTATTTGGGGCCAATATCAGAAGACATAGGCCAGCCCAAGTTCCGTAAGGGGATCGCATACATGTAAACACAGATGCGGAGCCTGGTCACAGCGCTGATTCCATTTAGGATTGTGATGCACGAGCTCCTATATCTATATAATCCCTAGTAGTTTCCATTTTCTTTTCCATTATCCCCATATAATCCCAATATATACCCTATAACCCCTATATAACCTCTATATAATCCCTAGTAGTTTCCATTTTCTTTTCCATTATCCCAATAGAACCCCAATATTAAGACCCTAACAATCCCTAGTAAGTGTCAATGGATCCGGCGGCAGCGCTTGCTGCAGTGACGAGATCTCTGGCAGGCGCTTCTGCATCTACTGTTCCATTATCCCAATATATCCCCTATATGCTTAGGGCTATTTAGGGTTTAGGGTTTAGGGCAATCTATCCCCTATATAACCCCTATCTATTAGAGTTGTTTCCATGTTCCTTTCCATTATTAGGGTATCTAGCTGTAGCATGTTCCACAGTTCTAGGAAGCATGTGGGTAGCTTCCCACGCTACCCTCCCATGCATGTTTTGCACTTCGAGTGCTGGTGCTTTACTGCAAGAGGTACATCAACGGTGCACATGATTTCTCTAACAAACAGTATAGGCTGATATCGGACGTTTGCTGGAACTTGCGCATGCTAAGGAGCGTTGCTAGGCTGGAAGCGCTGCTTTCTGTCAGATAGAGATGGAACCAGCTGCATTGAAAGGGAAAAAGGAGTGAGGTTGCCTTCACCAGGGATCCAAGCTTGAAAGGGATCTCACTCATGGAGTTAAAAAGGGGAGGACACTGCAGGAACATGCGCGTCCATGTAAAGCTAAAGTTGGTCACCTAGGCTCTCCGAGAAGGTTCGATGCTCAGGTCAATGACGCCCGCGATTCGGATCTCCGACTGGTGGAGGCCAGGTGCACCAGTCTGAGGGTTTAGGGTTTAGGGTTTAGGGTCGATCTGGCTGTTTAATCCCCATATGAGCTATTGGGGGGTTATATAGACTACCCCAATAATGGACGGCCATGGCACATAAGACAATATGGGCTATACAGGGTTTCGGGGCCCAAATAAGAACCAACATTGGAGAACCAAATAGAAATAGCAATGGATAATGCAACGGAAACGGGGCTCATATAGGGGTTCACAAACTGTATGATGTAGAAGGTTGGCGAAATTGTAGTCTCTTGTTGGGTGCCCTAAATATTGGGGGCTGTATGATTGTGGGGGCCCCATAATCCCATTGTAATCTCTCATGGCTAAACCCTATACCGGAAAAACTCGAATCAAATCTTTGTAGTCTTAGGTAGCATTTGCTGTGGGAAATGGAGCGCCGCAGGATGGTGGACACTGTTTGGCTGGCAAATATACTGTTTAGGGCTTAGATAGGGTTTAGTAGTTTGGGGTTAAGGGTTCGGGTTTGGGTTTAGGGTTTGATAGAAAGTGTGCTGGCAAAAATGACAGTGATGGTCAGTAATGGTGATAGTAAGAGTGCTAGTGATAAGGTACTGCAAGAGTCCAACCTTCTTTGGGATGTCCATCCACCCCTCTTTGGGCGATAGTGTGATAGTTAGTATCTATCCTGAACCTCTGAAACCTAAATCAAGAGCTTGAAAAAGCCACAGCTTCCGCGGTTAATGTGTAGGATTCAGGGCACTGTTTTTGGGCTTCTGCCAACAGTCAACAAGCAGTGCAGCTGTTGATCCCCCACCATGGCCACTGTTGACATGATTGTTCCCATGAAAGGTCTTCATTAGGGTTTAGGGTTTAGGGTTTAGCTAAGGGACTTCCTAGTGTAAGGTGTTAACCATGAAATTACAAAGCAGTCATCAAGCTAGTATAGTAGTTTCCATTTTCTTTCCACTATCCCTATATAACCCCAATATACTATGTTGGGATTAAAAGCGGATACTGGACAACAAAATGGAAACTATGACACAAACCCCAAACCCTAAACTCTAAACCCTAAATTCTATTCAGAGGCCGGGAAAGGGGAGAACAACGCCATACCCCCTCTATACTAACTCCCCCCTAGGCTCCCCCTCAATTAAACTTAATTCAGCCGAATTCTTTTCGGGGAACCTAAACCCTAAACCTCTAAACCCTAAATTCTAAACCCTAAACCCTAAACCCTAACCCCTAAACCCTAAACCCTAAGGCCCTAAACCGGTCTTCAGAGGCCTACAAGGTTCCTGAAAATAATGTTAATTTCTGTTACCTAGAATCCTAATATTTAGCTGAAATTATAATTTCTACTGGGGTTCCAAATCCCTTAGAGAGGCCGGGAAAGGGGAGAAGAATGAGAATGTGAACTTCATCGTCATCTCGAGCTCTGGTCTCAGCGTGTTGCCAGCGGCCTCAAGAGCTTTGTCTTCTGATATAGGGGTTTAGAGTTCAGGGTTTAGGGGTTTAGAGTTCAGGGTTTAGGGGTTTAGGGGTTTTGGGTTTTGGGTTTAGGGATTAGGGTTTGGGGTTTAGGGATCTATAGGGTGCATAGGCATAGGGATCTGTCGGGTCAAGGGTATGCCACGTTTAAGGTTAAGTCCACACAGAACCCGGGAAGCCATGCTTGTGCGACATTCGCAAGGCACCCGAAGCATGTTGATACATACTTGAATGGAGGACATCTCTTGGTCAGTGGTACTCCTTCATGCTGAAGGGCTCTTCATGCCAGGATGCCTTCTCATTAAGAAGGGTCTTGTTAGTTGGACTTTACCACAAAGATACCATTCCATTCTATTTCCCACGGATCAAGGGAAAATGGAAACTGCCTTAAACCCGCATGCAGCGTCGCTTTTTGCTTGCTCTGATTTTTCTTCACCTCACAGGCTGCGAGATGCATTGTTGTTATAGTCTAAACTCCTTAAAGGGTAATATATAGGGGATGACATAGGGAATATTATAGGGATTATTAAGGGGGATACTAGGAGTTCAGATAATGGCTCATTGTTGTTATGTCCCGTCTACCACATCGGAAATTCCGTCTTCGTTCTTGTGCGAATGAGCCGCGCATGGCTATGCTTGGGCCTCTGCAAGAGAATTACAGGCTTCTGTTGTGGCAAAATCCAAACCCTAAACCCTAAACCCTAGATGGAGTGGTTTCACAGAAGACTACAGGCCTTTAGTCCTTGCTAGCTGCTGGCTGCAAGCGAGAGGAGTCTGAGTCCTTATTTGTTGACTTTACAGGATGTTGGTTATTCTTAAAATGATGGGCCGCTTTTGGTTATTGATTGCATTACGGCAACCAATATTTAGAGGTATCCAAATGGGACCTTGTTTTTTAGGAACTACCCATATGTTCAACAGAAGCTCTTTCTGTGGGGAGGCCCTCTCTACGACCATGCCTTCCGCTTCGAAGCCGCGTTCCGCAGGGGCTATTTCCTTGCGTTGCTTGGCGCTCTTTATTTGAAGCCCATACTTGACACTGCCCAAACAGTCTGCCACTCAGTCGGGGGATGGTAGGGAAAGGGAATACATTGGGGTTACATAGGGATAATGGCAAATAACATGGAAACTACTACACTATAATACCATCATCCAACAATCACACCAGATATTCTTCCCAAAGTAGTTTATACTCAGGAAGGTGGATGTGTTCCTTAAGAGGGGGAGGTAACCCCCATGTGACACCCACCTTTGCATGATCCCAGTATCCATTTCATTCGTCATTTCAGATTAGGGGAAGGTGATTACCATTTAAAAGGACCCCTATAATCCCCTTACCACGACTTTACATCCCTTGGTGTCCCTTTATAATCCTTAAAAAGGACCCTTATGATCCCCTTACAATCCCTATATGTCCCTTGGTGTCCCTAGAGGCTCCCCATTTTGAAAAAACATCCTGGTTTGTTTGCTTCTTTGTTGTCTAAGGTTTCGTCCACCGACGCAGCTGAGGAGTCGACAGCTGTACTTTGGATACTACTTTAAAACCTGAACCCTACCAAAACCCTAAACCCTAAACCCTAAATCCTAAACCCTAAACCCTAAACCCTAAACCCTAAACCATGAACCCTAAACCATGAACCCTACCAGGGGTTTGGGGCTGAGGGTTTATCATGGTCGAGGTCCCTAAGGAATGAAGGAACAGAACATAAGGGTCAGTACTGGGAACTGTTATAGTCCCCCTTCAGTAGATAGAATATTGGGGTTATACATATGTGAGTATTATAGGGGATAATGGAAAAGAAAATGGAAACTACTATAATGGGTTCTACAGGGTATAGAATCTGGGCTATATGGGGATCTTATTATAATCTACCCAAAGCCATATTCTATCTACTTGAGGGGGACTATATGTAGACTTGTACAGGGATCCACTGATCCGCTGCCCATTAACCACCGGTACGTATAGCCATAATGTAAACAACCTCCAATCTTTGCATACAATTGCTACAGCTGCAATCTGGGAAGACAATTTTGGGGTTGAGGCCCTGTGCAGACTGTGAGTGGCTCCAGATGCTGTGATGCAAGTTGCTCCACATGGGAGATTCTCAAATCGCTACTGTAACATGATTCCGAGATGCTCGAAAGGTACCCTATTTCGAGAAACATCTACATGAAACGTGCTCAATCACCAAGAGGGGCCGTATGATGCGCTTCCCATACATTCCTTGAGAGGAGGGAATCCTGCGCATGAGCCTAAACCCTAAACCCTAAACCCTAAATCCTAAACCGTAAACCCTAAACCCTAAATCCTAAACCCTAAACCCTAAACCCTCTGCTAAGCTTTGGCTGGCAGGATGATCCCATACACCGGTGGTCAGCTTCCACCAAAGCTGTGCTCTCAGATGAGCTATAGTCTAAACTCCTTAAAGGGGAATATATAGGGGACTATATATGGGGACTACTATAAGGCTTATTAAGGGGGATACTAGGAGTTTAGACAGTAGCTCAGATGACAGAGAGTTTTAGGGTTCAGGGTCTACTGTTGCAGCCTTTGGGGTCTGATGATATGCCCTGTATATCCCCTGCAATCGCAAAATGGATTTAAGGGCCAATGCATGGGGCCCATGATAGATGTTGAGTTGTGTTGATAAACAGTTATACATGCAACCAGTTTGGGTTGCAACTTGGTATTCTCGGGGACGAGAAGGACATGGTGCTGTTTGGGCCAGAAGTTTGCTTGGAGTTTAAATGCATTAATAGAAGGGGCAGATTGAGTAATCCCTTGATTTTTTAAGAATCAGTATGGGTTGGAAATGAATCAAATCGCTTGAAGGTAAAGGTCAAATTAGCACTAGTCAAAGACATTGCTAAATGAGTGCGCAACCAGTTAAGTCTAAAACATTCAGTGAAAATCAACTAGGCATCACCTAGAACTAAATATAGGCACTGAACACGCATTCATTTAAGGGCTGTTTTGAGTGCGACCTGGTTTTCGGATTATAGTGAACAACTCACAGGATATTGAAGCCCTACAGACGCAGCAGGGAACTCAGCTGTGAGCCAAAAACTCAAAGTCTTCGAATTAGTTCGAATTCGTGAAAAAGCAAGGTCAGTTACATGAAAGCAAGTAGAACAGGCATTACATGTTGTCTTTTTCTTTACGCAGATCTTACTGACATCCCGCATTTTAGAGGCGATCCCGGAAATGAAGGGAATCACTCATTCGTATTGAAATTTCCATGTTTTCTATTTAAAATGCAAGTTATCGCTCATGCAATCAATGACCTTTTACAAAACGAGGACCACCCTAATTCCGAACATATTCCATCCATTCATATACCCAAATCCTCCTTGACACCCAAACTAAAACAATGGTTTTCTGGGAAATGGGAGCAATCCTTACAGTCGAGGGTGAAGGGAGGGCTTCGCGTGAAGGACATTCAACATTGACCATCATAAAAGGAGGAGAATATAGGGGCCGAAATAATTACCAATATTGTGGTTCCATATTCCTTATATAATCATGTCTACCTCAAATAGACCTCAAAATGATACTGGTAATTATTTAGGCCCCTGTAGTGCCTATTTTCAAGCAGAACTGGGTCACTGCTAAACCCTAACAGCGGAAGTCTACCAGCGAATGCTCACATTCCAGGCTCCTAGGCCTTTGGCTACAAGGTGTCTAGAATCAGAGGGTTCCTATCTGAGGTTATTTCAGAATCATCTATGGAAGTGGACCCCGACTACGTGAAATGCACACATTGGCCGAGGGTCATCATCGACTTCACGCTTGTCGATTTCCAGGCCATGTTCAAGTTTATCGACATCGAGGAGGCGTGACAGCTTTCATCTGTGGAATACATGTATTCTCTTCTCCTGATCTGACAGCGATCATGCAATACCGGTCATGCGACCGCGAAAGTATCACTGATGATAGTCAAAGCGTGCTCATGGGCACCAGTAAAATCCTTAAAGCGCTAGAACATGAATCTGCACGAGGATTTGTTGACGGAAGCCCTTCGCCGCAGTACGCGCGCTAGAAACACAAAATGGCAATAGTTTCGGAGTTCGTGATATCTGATGAGCTGGCAGCTAAAGCACCTCAAGCACTTTTGCTCGCCAGCAAAGTTCATCTCCCCTCAACAGTTTTGCTTACCACAAAGGCCCACTAAAAGTTCATATGGCCCAGAAGTTCAATAAAGAGACCACCGCAGCTCATACCCTTTTCAAGGTTGAGCATGAGTCGGAGACAATGCGATCTGATTTTTCTACTCACTGTAATTTCCCAACAAAGCTGTTCAACTCTAGTTATTCACCATAGGCCCTTAACCCTAAACCCTATCCAGCTACACGACAGCTTGCCCACAGGGCCCCTCAAATGTCATAGCTTTTATTGGCTGAGGCCAACAGGAACCCCCGTGCTAAGGGTTTAGGGTTGAGGGTCTCAGGTTTTCCTATGCTGGAACAAGCCGAAACACTGAAACCCTTGGTAAGTCCAGGGTCTATCAAATTTCAGGCCATACGCCCTACGGCGTGAACCCTAAAGCCTTAGCTAAAAACATCCATACCCGGAAACTCAATTTCAAATCTGAAGCTAAACCTGAAACCCCAAGAGCAGGTCCTCCGACCGGCCATCGAGAAAAAGGGTGGCTGGGTCACCTTCGAGGCTCCTATGATCGTCTAAACTTCTCCCATAGGGGCCTCCAAAATCTTTTCTAATTCTTGGTTACCATAATCCCAATAACAACCAACAATTAAAATTCTTACTGGGGTTCTGGGTCCAGCTTAGTCTCCCTGAACCCTAAAAGGTACTTGAATGATGGTGGGCAGGGGGGGGAGGGCATACAAGCATCATTATGGGAGTTTGCATAGAGATTCTAGAGACCCACTCCCCCACCTCCCTTTAGCACCGGTAAGGTGAATTGGGTTTGGGGTATAGGGCCTAGGAACAAGCATCGGCCATAAACATGAACATACCAAATGAAACAGACAATGACCAGCATAGGCACATGACAAGCGTGATACCCCCGAAATGGCCACTACAAGGAATTGTGGCTCCGTGAGGGCGGTCTATGTTATGTGGCTTTCCATTTTTTGTTTACTGAAGGACCATATGAAGAATCAGCCCGCCCCGGAGATTCAGTGCTTGGGGCACATGTCGAGTATCAGCGCAGGGGCGGTAGATGAGGGTGACTTACTTGTCATGAGTAGGGTATAAAGGAACATAATCCCTATATGATCCTTTTAAAAATATATCCCCATGTTCCCTACCACCCCCCAGCAAGGAGGGTGAGGTGATTTGAATTTGCGAGCCCGGGTTGCCATGATATACCATGTGGCATCTGGCCGGTCCGGCTCGCTGCGCAGCAAGTTGTGCTTCAGTTTGTTTTGACTTGGGTAGGTCGACCTAGGCCCAGTTTCTTTCCTTCCTCCCACTCCACGCCCCAAGAAACTTGAGGGGATGTTGTGCGACACCTGGCGGCCTCTTAGTTGTGGTTCGGGGTTTAAATGTTGTCGCACCGGCATTCGGCTGCGTTCGCTGCCGTGTACGAGCCCTGTCTATAGATTACTACAGAACCCAGACCCCTGGGAGGATCTAAAAATTAGATCCCCTATATAGACCCATTATAACCCCTATATAATCCTTATATAAAATCCCATATGGTTCTAGGGGATCTAATTTTTAGATCCCTTTGGGGGTCTGGGTACCTATTGTAACCCTAAACCCTAAACCCTAAACCCTAAACCCTGAACTCAAACCTATTGTAATCAAACGCCTTT
>CAJNIZ010017746.1:48406-91431 GCA_905231905.1 Symbiodinium pilosum
TGACAACCACCCATATATACCCCTACATGCTATAGTAGTTTCCATTTCTTTTTCCAATTTCCCTATATCATCCCAATATTTTCCCTATATAACCTATATTACCCCCATATAACCCCAATATACCCTAAACCCTAAACCCTAAACCCTCAAGACCCTAAGCACCAAGCTCCCTAACCTTCTGAGGGAATTTGAGGCACGTGAGTTTTTTGCAGGAAGGTCTCTCAATCATTGCTGCTTGTCATCGTGGCTGCCTTTTACCTGTGCCGCTAGTCCTCTGGCATATCCGCGTGAAGGTATCTGCGCCAAGCTAAATTCAGACGCCCTTGCAAAAGGAAAAGGGTTCTTACGGAGTTTGACATGGTAGTTCGCATAGCTAGGGGACCGAATATAGTCCCCCAAATCCTACAATCAATCAATCTGTACTATGGAGACTCCTTAAAAGGGACCCCTAACGACCCCTACTTTTAGCAAACCTCAACATGGTCTGAGTGGGAGTGGGGAAGCCGGGAGGCCCCGTTTCTGTGACAAATTGCTTGGACTTCGCATAAGGGGATAGAGGGGTTAGGGTGTAGGGTTATGTAGGGATAATGGAAAAGAAAATGGAAGCTACTAGAATGAGTTTATAAGGGTATATACGTCCGTGCATTTGGGTTCTTGCCGTCAAAAAAAGTTTCGCATCGCTAGAAGACTGGAGGCACAGTGTCATTCCTGTTCCGAGGGCAGCGGGAGATCACGGCTGCTAATCCCGACCAACCCAAATTCTCGCCACATATATATATATATACATACATATGTACATATATATTTCTTTATGTTTGTGTCGAGGATAACGTTTCCATTTGGAAGCTCCAGCTGCATGAGGTTGGCCTAGACTGTTGACCTTCAGCATATAATTTTTGAAGGAAATCCGGGCTTTAGCACAAAGTACCAGCTTAAGAGCACCTTGCGCATGATGTGCTAGCGTTGTTGACGTTACGTTCATCGAGCAAACGAATCCTTTGTCTGAATAACGAACGACCCCCACCCCGTCCGCTAAACAAAAAAACCGCCCGGAGTGCTTGTTGTTAAGGGGGGGATGGATTGTTTAGCAAAGAGTTTTGGGGAGATTTGATTAGCTAAGCCAACTGAAATTCAAACTTAAATCTGTGTAGCACCAATCAAAAGCTAATTATACCAAATTTCTAAGCCCAATTGCAATCGAAGCTCGATCCAAGTATAATCTAACTTACGCCCGTTTAAATAGTTGAAATCTAATCAGAATCTAAACAGACGAAAATGAACGCAAATTAAACTCGCAAGGCAACACCAATTACGAGTATATTTAAAGATTGCATTGAATACAACCAATGGAAATTGCATTAAGACCCCAGCAACACCATTTAAACCAGATGCAAATCTCATTAGAGTCTGTTAAAATCGAATCAAGTCAATTGAGATCGAACTAAAACAGTTGAGATCGCTTTGAAATCGTAATAATGTCAGATAACATCGACTTCATATCAGCAAAAATCGAATGAACATCTAACAGCAATCAACTTAATTCATACTACATGTTGTTTAAACCATATCACAAAATATATTTTACCAAAGACAAACCACTCTCCCTAATGACCCCCAACCCCCCCTACTTCATCATTGGCCCTTTTAAACGCAATCTTTGGGGAGTTTCTGGAACTGGGGATTCGCTGGGAGAAGTATTCATTATTAGGAGGTTGAGTATTAGGGGAAAGCGATCAACACAAGAACGTCCTCCGCCTTCGCAGCCGCTGCCGCCACCGCATCACCGCCACCAACGCAGCCACCTCCACCAGCAACAGCGCCAGAACCAGCGCTAGCACAGCAGCAGCAGCAGCAGCAGCCGCGGCGGCGGCGGCGGCGGCGGCGGCAGCGGCAGCGGCAGCGGCAGCGCCGCCGCTGCTGCCGCTGCCATCACCACCAGCAAGCAGCAGCAGGAGCAGCAGGAAGCGGCGGTAGGCGCGGCAGCGGCGGCCGGCGCCCTGCCGGAACCACAAGGACGGCCACATGGATTAAATGTAAGAGCCTTAAGAGTGCCGATAGCAAGAACAGCGGCAACAGCAGCAGCATCAGCAGCAGCAGCAGCAGCAGCAGCGGCGACAACAACAACCATCTCCACCACTGTTGCTACTCCTCCTCCCCCTTCTTCACAGGTAGCTACGCCTTCAGTTGCATCAACAGCTACTTCAACCACCCTACCAACCGCAGATGCTTGTTTTTCTGAGAGCATCAATTCCTGAGCTGTCTGACTACCTTCTTTCAGTTGTTTTGAGCAGAGTCATCATGGGTGTGCTCCTCAGCAATTTGGGTCGGGGTGCATAAGTAGTGGCATGCCCCTTTTGGCAAACTTTGCATTTTTGACCTTTTCCTTCGGTCTGGGCAGCCGCGTTCTTGCCATCTCCTGCTCTGATCTATGCTTGTTTTGAGACAGAGTGGAAGACGAAGAGGAGGGAAGACTCGGGACACGAGTTTTGTGGATTCATGGTAGGAGTTCTGGCTTTGGCACCATTATTGCCGCCCTTTGCACTTGCAGACAGCATCAATTTCAGAGTCATAGATCGTAGAATATGTGAGGCGCATATGGGCTATTGTTCGCTGGAATTGGAGTCGGTTGGAAACTACTTCTTGTTGAAGTGTCCTGGGCAACTTTTTCTAATGACTTCACAAGACCTATCCCAAACGGTGGTTCACATGGAAGATAGCCCCAAAATTGCTGAATTCGACAGTATTTTTTACATGTAATGTTATTAGTTGGAGCAGGACCATGGATATACGGACAGATCACACAAGCGTGACTGCGAGCCATCAAGTAGGCTTGCGTAGAATAATGCTAGTGCTAGTCGGAACAATGGTGCTATAAAAGCAGTATGAGCTATAGTCTCACCTCCTACTATCCCCCTTCACAATCCCGGGAATATTCCCCTATATATTCCCCTATATATCCCCCTTTAAGGAGTTTAGACTACAGCGCATATAGCAACTATAGTGATTGTGGATTTGAGGCATCCTGGCAACATGCAACTCAATTAGAACGACCATCACGAGACTCCACCCATTCTTTAGGTGGACCCCCCATAGGGATATATGGGGATAGTGGAAACTACTATAGTATAATAGGATAGATATTGGGGTTATATAGTAGGTAATAGTGAGTATAAGGGATAGTAAGGATGTTACTAGGGTCCTCTTATATTGCTATTATTATCCCACTATTACCGCAGTCTGTTGACTCGTTACTGTGGTCATTCCCGGTGTGGCCTTAATAGGCTCGCTACCTATTAGTACTTACTGTTGTCGGTAAAACTGTCTTCAAGGTATGCCTTAGGGTTTAGGGTTTAGCTGTTATCTCCATACCGCTTGCCGGCCCCTGCGCTGGAAAATCGCTTGCTCTACTGCACTCCTACTTCATGACCACAATTTGTGGTATCAGTATACATGTGGGTTGTTTGCAAACTTATGGGCCCCTTTTGGTTATAGATTATAATACGGCACCGAATATTTGAGGGTACCAAAGTGGAACTCTAATATTGGGAACTACCCATATTCTAGCCATGACTGCCATCACATTAGGTACTCAAGATAGGGATGCCCTGCGAGACCCAAGGGTTCAGGGTTTAGGGGTAGATGGGAGTACAAGGAAACACCAGGGTCCCAACTAGGGATCATGTGAGCTAGAGTCTAAACTCATTGAAGGGGGGTTATATAGGGGACGATCTAGGGGATTACCACAGGGGTTATTAGTGGCATGCTAGGGGTTTAGACTATAGATCATCTATGGGTTCGATTGAGACATGTTGAGAGGCACCAGCTGTGGTTACGAAGGTATTGACCATAGTCGCCTTCAATCTGAGAAGTCTGTGCGCATTGCTATCGAAGGGTTGTTGCAGAAGTTCCTTATAAGGTGGTGCTCTGTGAAGTGGCCTTCTAAGGAGTCCCCAAAGTGTTCCACACCCTAGAAAAAGTAATCATATTTTTATCTGCGGACAGCATAAATCTGTCTTATGCCTAGCGGTTGCATTACGCTTCAGGATGAAGAGGGGTGCCTGGCACACGTTCTTCCTCTGCTTCGCCGGCCCTGTTTGCGCTTGGGCCTCAAGATCAAGTGCCGGGAACAGGTGCCGGATTTTGAGATTCTGGTTCAGAAACTTGCAGAGGACGGTCGTGGAAAGTGCGTCGTTCATGCAAGCGGGGCACTTCTCAAAATTATGGTCATCCGGTATGTTATGTCCCATCAACATACCATATTCTATCATTATCACAAGCATCCGGAAAGCACGTAATTTTGGGAGCCCCTGACGCAAGGAGATGTGTGGGTGGAGCCCCCATGCTCCTGCTTTTCAGACTGGCCCAGAGATTGCCCAGGGCTAATAAGCTAGGGGGGAAGTATATGCCCCTAACATGAGTCCCCGTGGTTTTAACCTTTCCCTTGAGGGTTCGGTGTTTAAGGAGAACAGGGCGCTTAGGATTAAGGGCTCATGGTTTACAGAGTGTTAGTGGTTCTGATAGATATGAAAATTTGTGACGGTTTTTGCAGCGAGGTCATGCCGGCTTGTGGTGGCCTCATTCAATTCTGTTTCAAGTTACATGTTTGCCAGCCCGTATAGTAGGTGCATGTTGAACATACTGGTCTAGTACTAGAAAGTATTGAGGCTCCTGCCCTGTGGTTTGCGGGCGGAGGTGCTTTTTTAGTTCGCAGCGCTTGGGATTGAAGGTGCATGGGGTCAAAGGGGGACCCCTAGCGACCCTAAGGGGAGATATACATAGATATATATATATATAAATATGTATTTATTTATTTTTTTACAGGGGCTCTGTGTGGTAGTTTCCAAAACCCACAGGTCCAACACTTATCCTCCAAGCTTGGAACATACCTTGTCTGCCTCCAAAAGAAGCCCCAATTTGGGATATTCCGGTGCAGTTCCAGGTGCACAGTTGTCTCCCAAAGCAACATGGAACCTGATCGGGATTATCACACTAGAAAATTCCATTATACCACACATGTTCCCAAAAGGTCAAGACATGAGTATTCGTAAGCCCAACAAAGAATTGAAAAGGTTTGTGTATGCGCATATACATCAACATAAAATCATTTCTGAATTACTTATTGAATTCATAAATATGTGTGTATATATATATATATACATCTTCTAATTTATTGAAAAACCGTATTATAAAGAATGCCAACAATAATTGTAACTAAACGTTTTTATGTCAAATATACAATGATTTCCGTCTTTTTCGTGATATCTTGTTTATATTCATTTAAATGTATTTCTTCGCTTTGTGCATGTCTGCTATGCTTTGCATGTGGTCCCATTCCTATTCTATGTGATTTTAAGTTCGAATTCACCAGTGCTTCTTTTAGGGTAGGTTTACATGTTTTGACATGATTTTGAAGTCTTGTAATTTTCTACAGAGTGATCAAATGAACATCAAACTCGTAAACAATGTTTACATATATATATATATATATACTTATTGTTGTCATGTATGACAACCAATGGTATCAAACTAGAATTTTTTGAAGTCAATAATGTCCATAGGGTTTAAGGGGCTAGGGTCCCATGTTGTTTGGGGGGGGTAGTGTACCCTAAACCCTGAACCCTAAACCTTGAACCCTAAACCCTGAACCCTGAACCCTAAACCCTAAACCCTAAGCCCTAAACCCTGAACCCTAAACCAAACTTACAGTGCTCCATCCCGGAAGCCTATTCTTCCTGTTCGTTCTCCTACACAGGTGCTGTAGTCTGAAGAACTTGTAGGCAAAGGTTCCGAAGCCCCAAACCCTAGACCCTAAACCGGAAAGGTCATAAGATGAGTTTTTGGGCTTTTATGAAGGATATCAGGAACATAGTTTTGCTTTTAGTCTCTTGATTCTAGAAGTATCCTGTTTGAATGGTTTTCGTCTTACACAGGAGATCCGTCATCATGAAATTGCATGTCAGTGCTCAAAGTTGGTTGAGAAAGTCCTGGTATATGGGGGTTTCTTAAACCCCAAGGGTTTTACTCTTACAGGATTGCGAGTGGATTCTCAGGGCCCCTATTACGGATTGTATTGGGATCATGCTGGAAAATTCTCATCTCCGCTGCGTCCATACGTTCTGCTATGGGTCCCCGAAGTCACTACGCCCTAAACCCTAGAAGGTTCGTGGCTTGATTTGTCATTTGCATCGTGGCGTCGCTGGCAGCTGGCACGTTTTAAAACTGCCAAAAGGAGGGTCGTGGACCGCGGGAGTACTTACAAGAAAGTCAGAAATGCGGCGAAATTGCTGTTTCAACCTGAGATCGACATACCTTGCAAGCGGAAAAATCTTGAGCTGTGCATTGGGTGGAAGGGGCTTGCAAACCTAGAGCTCGCAGTAATGATGATAGTGTGGCTTGTTGGGCACGCTTCAAATTTGGACATGATGCTTAGACATATACGTATACTGCACTTCCCGTACCAGGCTGGCAGATGCTGTTGATGGCAGGGCGTTGCAGGCATCCAGCGTAGGGTCCTTGGCAACCTCAAAGCCTACCTAGGGTCTTTAGGATATAGTGGTGGGATTGATTTTACAAAGCTCCAAGGATATTGTGAAACTTGTGGGTATGATGAGAAGTAGGTCCTGAACGTTGCCCCGCAAGCTTTAGATGGCGCCTGTTTCCCTGGGAGATGCCTGTTGCAAACCTTTCCCTACTCCAGATTGTACAAACAATGGAGGGGCAGAATCCATGCCTTAGATCTCAGGCTCAAACCTAGGCTCTGTGTAAGCCCCAAAGTCAGAACCTTAGGCCCTGAACCCCGCACCCTATAAGCCCTGCGCCCCAGAAAGTAGCCCAGGATACGACATTTCGGATTTCCACAAGATCGATCCACTCTTTGGGTCGCTGCAGGAGAGATCCCAAAGTTGAGCTACTCTCCCCGAACCGAACAGTGAATCCCACACAGTAAATGTTTGGGTGAGGGTAGGCTTTGGGGCTTGGGTTTTATTCATTGCAGTAGAGCGTGTGGATTCTTAAGGGTTGGAATTCTGCATCGAGGCATTCCGCGGATTTAGGGGTCGGGATTGTAGGAATTCTTCACGTCTTTTACGTAGTGGTCTGAATCTCAGGAATCTAGGTGGTGCTCTGGGATGATTTTAATTTCCCCTAGTGTGCAACATAAGGAACCTATTCAAAAGTACATCTCGGGACCTGTAAAGTACCAACCATGGCTTCGTACTGTAGATACTGTAGTTTCCCAGAGGCTTGATTTGGGGATCTGGACTTGTCGAATTCGAATTGCATATGTTTGAGCTGAGGGATGTCGACATAGGATTCAGAGTTTGCGGTCTAGGCCTCGGGTGAAAGGTACCAAAATTCCTTTTGAGTTACGATCATGTAGCACTGCTGCAGTTGAGTAGTGCAACATGGAGAAGGCAAAGAAGCAAATCAAAATGCTCAAGCTCCTCAACACTAAGCTCTAAACCCTTTTGCCCTACGAGCTGAAATCAATTTCAGTTATTTCTAGTATTTTGGATTCGGGTTGATTACTACCATGGCCAGGGCCACCGGCCGTAGTATCTGTTTGACAGACACAGGAATACCTGGACTCTCCAATGTAGTTGTAGTTCCTTTTGGGTTTGTTATGGATTCTGGGTTAGGACTCTTATTAGGACTACCAAAAAGGTACTACATTGGAGGGTCTAGGTACTTCCTGCGTTTACGATTAGAACCCCGCCTGATGTCATTTCTCCATGGGCAGGACATGCAAGATCTCATCGCAGCTGCCGACAAACTCGGCATTCGCTTGCTGATGGCTCCTTGCCAAGAAGGCTTCAGCAATAGAGAGATTGTAGGGTTTAGGATGCTTTCAGCTCAGTGAGCCATGGTAAACAGTTTCCGGGCATGGAAGCTGGAAGGCTGCGTACGTACCCTGATGGTTGAAATATTCCCTTTCATAGCACATACAGGCACTCAGTCTTTCCTGCATTAGAGGGGACGACATGTCATAGGCAAGCGGAAGAGCCCACATACTTTTGGAACCAGGAAAGGATCCTCATACATCTCCTAGAAAGAAACAACAAATCCGAGAACATTCCCTACACCATAAACCCTAAATGATGAAGACTTCACAAGATGATTTGTAGAATCATCCACTCCAATTCAATCGGTGTACTGCTTGCGAAGGCTGTTGCTCCCATCTTTTAAGGAACGTCAGTAGTTTCTTGGGCAGATCGTGGCCTCGAAGGCTACCAAACTGGCTCTAATTCTGGTGCGAAACGACAGCTTTGGACAACAACACAACACCTAGAAGTGCAGCTCGGTGGGCAGGGGGGGCAACTGGTCCCTCGCGCTGGCTCTGAAGCTTTCCCGTAAGTCGCAAACTCTTCAAGTATCATGTCATAAGCCGACCAAAGTCCTGGTAGGCATCTTTGGGGGTTTCCGTGTCAGCTTGGGAAAGTATATACGGAAACACTGCGTGTGGGTTGCAAGCGGGGGTGGCTTGCGACGGCTTTGTTTTGCTAAGGGCGAACACTTTGTTGTCCTCGCCATCATTATTAGCAGTAACATTTTTGTCATAGACTCGTTATCACGATCGCTATCATTACCATAATCATCATTACTCTCTTGTTATTCATTATTTCGATTATTGTTATAGTTTTTCCTGCAGAGCCAGCAGCAGATCTTGCTGCGGCTTCCCTGGGTGTCCAAATGCAGCAGGCCGCAATGAACGTCGGACTTGTCTGGCTTTCTTTGCGGGAAGTGAGTACCCCTTGACCCACAGCTAGCCAAATCTAGCAGATCCACATACATGCTCCCAAGCTCAATTTAAACAGATAGCAACACCGGGGCTCCAATTTTTAAAGCCGCTTCTGATCAGACACCGCATCCGCACTCAGGACTTCGTCCCCAACCACAGCTCCAATGCGTCACCGGCCTAACTCAATCATGTCTATACTAGGATGCTGGGAGCGAAAGACATGAGTAATTTGGGGAGAAAAAGTAGTAGAGCAGTAGGACCGTGCCCCAACCCCTGATAGTAGCCCATATCCTCTTGTATACCGAGGCATGATTTATGCTTTGGGGTAGGGGTGATGGTTATTAGGGAGAGGGGTTGGGTGCTGAGGGTGCATATTCAACCATTCCGGAGATTTTGTTGGGGAGTTGCGTGTGTGGAGGTAGAGCTGGAAGTGCTTGAGCACACAAACTCAAACCCTGTCTTAAGCACAGTACGGGATTTGTGAGGGAGGCGTAAGATGATAATCAGTGAGCAGGGTTTACGTAGCTGTTGAAAAGGAACCGACGGATGCGCATAGCTTCCCGTTTGTAGCATGAAGGTCTCTCATGTGGCTTTAGCGGTTGCCAGCATGCTTGCAGCAAAAAGGTTACAACCCTCAACCTGAAATGGCTGTGCGTAGATTGAAATCCAAGAAGGGTTAGGGCTTAGGATTTAGGATTTAGGGCTTAGCGCCTAGGGTTCAGGATTTAGTTTTGGGGTTTCTCAGAGTCATTCAGCTCCACTCCAGAGTTCGTTCCCCTTCAGAGAGGCAACCCGAAAGAGAAGGATGTATCAAGGAGCAGAGAATCCCTAGGGATCCATGTATGTAAATAATCCTTACATTGGGTCCCAAAGTCTGTAAATATTACCTACATTGGGCTATTTGGATCCCTAGGGAATATGGGGCTGTGGACGTTTTTCACGGCTGATTGCTAGGATGTGCTTGATAAAGGACCTTGAGCCGGGACTAGATTTTCAAGCACGTAGTCTTCGTCAAGGGGACACTCTAGCACAGAATCCACGACCTACCTGTGTGCATGGCTTGCAGCAGTCCCATGCCGTTTGCCCAGAACCAGACAAAGTGTTCTTGTGCTGCCCGCAGCCAAAGCCCATCAACAGCTTTCTGCCCAACTCCAAAGAGTCAATGAAGAGGTTGATGGCATTTCCAGTGTCATTGCCAAATTTTGCCAGTAGGAACCTGTAGGCTCAAAACTGATGGGCCACCAGTGCCCAAAGAAATTGCTGGATCAACTGAAGTTCCTGAATACTCAGAACCCCGAATGTAGAGAAAGAGCTTCAATAACCTCTTCTTGGCTATAGTGCATTTTCAAACTAACATGAACTCACTGGTTGGAACCAGTAAATAACTAGGTGGCAATACTTTCCTCCTGCACTGTTGTAGAAATGCAACCTATTATTCATCAATCTTTTTGATGGCCTTCACGTACTCCCCTTTAAAATCCTAAACCCTACACCCTAAAGCCTCAACCCTGAACCCTCAACCCTAAACCCTAATCCCTAAACCCTTATCCCTAAACCCTAATCCCTAACCCTAAGCCCTCGACCGCACTCAAGCGGTTCTCCCTCAGGATGCAGGGGGCAAGTTGCAGCGCAAAAAACCGGACTATAGGGTTCAGGGTTCAGGATGTAAGGTTCGTAGGGTTTAAGGTGTGCAGGGGTCGGAAGTCAGGGAAGGGGTTTTTGGGATTATAGGTTTGAAAGGTTCAGGGTCTAGCTTGAAGCGAAGCGTCAAGAATCCAAAGCTGAAGCAAGTCCCACACACCCTAGAGCAGTGAGATATTACACCATCGAACCCAGAACCTGCAATTTTCAGATACCATTGCTTAGCCAGACAACTGGGTTTCTACGAGGGACCCTGCAAGGGGACCCCGAACCCATTTCCACATATGCGTGTCGTTCGGTTCCATATTCCTACATAGTCCCAATATTTCCAGCATAGGTACGAACATCTTTCTTGAGCCTTATACTACTCACAAACCCTACGCCTTAAGTCCTGGACCCCTAAGCCCTACATCCTAAGTCACCGTGAGGTCGCAATGGTTCCAGGAATCGCGCTCGTCCAAGACGAACCCGAAGCGAGATTCTTGGTTTTGGACTAGGTGGATGGTTTTGGGTGTGGGGTTTACCCCCTGAATGCTTTAGGGTGCTGGACTTATACGCTAGTGGCCCAGAGGGGTACAGATCTCCTGGTACGCATCAATAGCTGTTTTGCATGGGAGGAGCTCCGTAATCGTCTTGCTGCCAACCATGCACGCTACATTGCGCAACTAGCACTGCAGTCCCTGTTGTGGCCAACAACTCCTATGGACAATTAACTTGGCGGCTTGCTTGTGAGCCCAGCTCTCATGCAGGTCTCATCGTTGTGATGATTGGAGAAGGCATTCGAATATAGGAGTTTGTCAAGATTACCCTTACAGAATCTTGCCACCTAAGCATTTATGACCCACCATATCGTGCTTTTTGAAAGAAACCTCTTTTTGTAGAGGTGAGAGCCAAGCAGATGAGAGAAGTGCTTCCATCGTTATACTGGGTCATGCTATAATACCTGAATTCGTCATGCTAAGTCCGAATGAGGCATGTGCAGCTATATTGTCAACATTGTCCTAGTCAGAACCAAGCTGCAAAGAGCCAAGGATTGGTTCATCTGGCATCCAGGACAGAGTTTCGGGTTTGGAGAAAACGATGGGTTCCATGGGGCAAGGCAAGCAAAGGAAACATGTATGCCATAAGTTTTTCTCGCCGGATTTTCCTAAAGCCTTTGCCCCGAACCTTAAACCATAAACTCTATACAGTCCAGACAAGGAATCTCCTCCAACTTATGCAGCACGCCTCATGAACCCTTACTATACCTAAAACTGTTTGAGTTTAGTGGTTGGTTCTTCTAGGAAAAGGTCATTCTCAGGCTAGGTGGACATTCATACTTGAGGGAGAGGATTAAGTGGTGGGCGGCGAGTTCAAGCAGGTAGCGTCCCTTGAATACAGGGTGGGTTCGGCTTTCTGCATGCCAGAGGGTTTTTAAAGGTGTTCAGTCGTGCTTGAGTTCCACACTGAACAAGCCCAAGACCTTGAGCCGTGCGAGAATGCTATTTCAAACGCTCGGCAATGCCTAGCCTCAGCCACTAAGAAGTTAACAGCTGAATTCCGAAAGGAAGGACTGCACCACAGCTCCCGCAATGTTAAAGATTCCTGCCAGGCATCGATCGACATTCGTTTTGACATAACTGCGGCACAAGAAGCGCTTTTGACTCAGGGGAGTGTTTGTCTGGCGTCAACCGTGGAGCGGGCACTACTGGACGTACAGAATGAGCCCCTCGGCATAATATATGTGGTACCTCAGCTCAGCTTCTCTCCGCACATCCGCCACTACGCCGGCACAGCCCCTATGTGATCGGACATGAACATCGACAAGCAAAAGCCGATGCCCTTCGCGCGGTCTCTTTGTCACCGACCTAGAGCTCCGACAGCTGCAATGCAAGCCCCCCCGCGTGAATGCATGCCCCATGCCAAGCTGCATGACCAGGGCAGCTGCATCCCCATAACCCTATGAACCGCCAAATGCCCATGTATACCCCTATATGGCGCTATATAGCCCCATATCCCTATTTACCCATGTATCACCTTATATACCTCTATATAACCCTATAAACCCTATATAGCCCTATATACCCTATATAACCTTATATATGACCCTATATAATCCCATATTACCCTATGTAACCCTATAGCCCAAAAGCTGCTGCAGGAATGGTGCAGC
This sequence comes from Symbiodinium pilosum, assembly GCA_905231905.1. Lineage (NCBI taxonomy): Eukaryota > Dinophyceae > Suessiales > Symbiodiniaceae > Symbiodinium > Symbiodinium pilosum. The sequence continues at coordinate 60,937 of CAJNIZ010017746.1, forward strand.
CCGACGGCTCACGCAAGCCACCCAACAACTGGGCCTCCAACTTCGGCATCTTCCCCTGTTTAGGGTTTAGGATTTAAGATTTAGGTTTTAGGGTTCTGAAGCGATGTCAGGGTCCTTCAACGGGGTTCTCGGGAAAACAGCGATCTCAGTGTCCTTTAAACGGGTTATAAGGGAAAAACAAATTGGGGTTTGCGGGCCCACTGGGTTGCTTGAGTTAGATTGGCCGCCTGCCTGGGGGTATATAGGGCTTTAGTTTGTGCAAGGGTGTTTAGGATTTCTGGCTGATGGCCTTCAACCTCTCGACCGTCTGGCATGCTTTCTCCGGATCGCGGCTTCTGAACACTGGGCTTCGGTGCAAGTTGTTGAACGGAGAAGGAAGACCAAGGCTTGTCAAGACAAAATCACAAAAACTAAAAGTCTTCCTATCTGCATCCCCATGGTGTGGGCCGTTTGGTATATGGGCGCTTGTGAGTATCAACCTCAGTGTCGCTGCCGTTTCGCTACTGTAGTGGTTGTTGTTGAAGTAGAAGTAGTGGAAGCAGTTGCTCTTACCAAGGTACGACAGTTAGATGGTCTAGTTTCGACAAGCACCATGTACCCAGCACCCTCGAATACTAATGCCCCAACCCCGCCCACAAGCGCAGCACTCTTGCCCCTAAAGCCTTAAACCTAACACCCCAACGGCTAAAACCGCCTCAACCCTAAAACTTCAAAATCTCCTGAAGCTTAAGAACTGTAAACTGGTAAGAGAGAATCTAGGTATGCTACCCTCCAAAATGCACTAGCCCACCATGGTCAAATGATGGCCATAGGGTCCTAATTGCGGCGGTGTCGGGGATTGCACAATCCTATTGCCTATCAAAATCCGATTTCGGGCCTGAAGGTGGTCGCGGCATCTTTTATTTTCGAACATGCATTTGTGTACAACAAATTTCTCACCAGTTCATGTCTCCCTACAACACTTAGCTGTCAATCTTCACAGAAGCCCGTCCTCACATGTGATCTAGTGCAACTTCCTATCGAATTCGTAAAGTTTGCACTTAACTTACCCTTGATATGAGGTAGATTGTGTACATTTGCAGGGAGAGCAAACAATTTAGATGACAGACTCAGGCTTGGATTTATCATCCAGATTGTTGTTTATTTTTGCTTCATTTCAAGAGCCTAGACCGTTCAGTTGATGGAAAAAGGGATTTATTCCATCTTGTACGTCGTGTAAACAAACTGACTTCATGTTCATATCACTTGGAAATCCAACCAGGAAGAAATAGGAAAGACAGCAAGCTGGAACGAATCCGGACTGATCAAATCGACCGTTGAATTCATGACTTTGTTTGATCTTGTTCTACTTGTTGCTTGTTTTTCCCGATCTGGTTTTCTTCTACCTTGTAAGCCCCGGTCCCTCAACCCTCAGCCCCCCTGGAAGACTAAGAAGTTCTTCGCACGAGGTACGTGTCAGGAAATAATGGCTAAAAGCAAAACAGCTAAAGACGCAGCCGCCAAGTTCAGGCACGAGCCTAAAAAAATCCGATCAAAACCCTGATAGAATTCCTTTCTTAGCTCATACACCCCCTGATAAGAGTACTTGACATTCCCTCTGGGGTAACCATAAAAGCCCTTATGATCATGAACCCATACAACCGAAACCCTATAGTAGTTTCCGTTGTCTTTTCCATTATCCCCATCTGTAGACAGCTGAAAACCAAGGCGGAGGATTGGGCTCCTCTTGGACTTGGGATGAGACGACGGAGGAGCAACCCTGTGCAATTGCTATACTGGGTTGCTGTTAAGGAACTTAAATTAAGTTACCATAGTGGGTATATATAGTAATTAATATGGTTCCCCCAATATAGTAACTTAGATTAAGTTCCTTAACAGCAACCCAGTATAGTTAGAGCCCGTGTACATGGGCTTAGAGATGGACTTTGGTAGACCTCACGGGTTTAGAATTGGGCGTGAAACCTTAAACCCTGGGGTTTCAGGATGTAAGGGTGTAGGGTCGGGGGTTTAGGGATGAGGGGGGCCAGGGCTGGCTCGAAAATGTTTGGCCTTGGGCCTCCCCACGCAGCTTCCCGGAGATTAGGTTAGATGTAGCCGACTCAGCCAGAAGCTAGAAGCAGCCGCTGCAATCCACATGGGAAATTCAGGTATAATCCAGCTCAAGTCCTGAAGATTCCGCAGCCCTGAAACCCCCCACTCATAGCTAATCCGCACCCCTGATATAAAGCAGCCCGCACCATCCCATATTAAGAATGTTCCTCAATATACATGGGCTACTACCGGGAACATTTGACACTAGGGTGTGGGGCCAGGGGAGGGCGCGTATTCGGGAAGCGGTTAGATGGCAGCAGGAGTACTACTACCACGCCTTCGGCGAGTTCCAGCCTGACTTGAACTACCGGAACCCGGAAGTTGTCGAGGCAAGACAGAGGAGTTTATCAACATGCTAGGCCTGGGTCTTCAGGGTTTCATGAGTTTAGTGTCTTTGGTCCATGTTCATATTTGGAAGCAATCTGCTTCCTCTCTTCTCACCCGAGCCCTCACCCAAGCCAGGCAATTTTGACCTTCGGAAAATCAAGGCGACGCGATTTTGGAGATCCTGCTTTTTGATGGTACGCATGCAGGACCCCTCATAGGAGAAACGCTCATACAGGACTGCACCATACGGGACTCTACAGGACTTCTATTTACTTGGTTCGCGAAGAAGCCGCACAGATCCCGTGCAAATGCCTGATTTGGCCAGCGAGGTGTGCTAGGGTGGCGTGGATGTAGCCAGGCAAGGTGTGAATGCCTCCCAATGCTTTAGATAATGGCACCTTAACAGGGAATTAGAGGTATCCTGTTTGTACCAGTGACTGCTTTGTCCTTATCGCGAAGCTTCCCACATGTGTCCCGGATTGTGGAGCACCGCAGAAAGATCGTTGGAAGCATCAGGGAACCGGAAAGCCGTGTCAATGGCATCTAAACATGGGTTGGGTTAAACCCATACAGACATACAGACATACAGACATACAGACTGACAGATAGACAGACCCTTACCTTACAAAGAAGCAGTGCGGATAGCAGCTCGTTCAAAGGAGGGTTGATAGCGAAGCAGATAGGCCAAGCATAAGCCAGATGGACATTGCACGGGAAGATCAAACACGCTTCGACTCGTGGATGTTAGGGAGGTGCAGTGGAAATCGAGCTCTACGAAGCACCCCTACTGTCATGGAGACTTCGATGCCCGAAATGCCTCTGAGCCCTGAAGCCCAAACCCTCCTGAACCAAACCTTGCAGCGGAAGGCCATGAACGAAGTTCTGCGATTCTGGCTGCGGTTGGGAGCGCCTTGGTTGTGGTGCAGCCTTGCCTGGTGTTTCTCACAGCTAGGGTTTCCATGTTTTGGCTTGGTATAGGTCTGAAAAGGTTTCCAGTGTTTGGCGGGTGCATGGCCATGGTATGACTGAACTTGGGACTTTTTGCCGGGTTTAATTTTGTGAGCGTTGACTACAACAACTCTCCGCCCCAGAGGCATGACCACCTACAAGCCTAAACCTCAGACCCAATCTCTAAACCCGAGCCTGCTTATGAGCTTACAGCGGTTTAGGGCTTCAGAGGGGACAGTCGCTTCAAGTTTCAGTTCAAGTGCACAATTTGTTTTGACACAACCCAAGTACCAGGACCTTCCTTGTACCCTTAATTGAGGATATATGGTCCCAAATAATGGGTACTTGGGCCCTAATAGAGGGTAGGAGGAGGGTCTAGGTAATGGCTAGACCAGTGACAATGGACAAAAACTAGCGTAGCAATGAGGTTCACCAAGGTTGCGTGGTAGCGTGGTGATCAGGAAGAGCAGAAGAGATTTTCAGCTGACGATGCATGCCTGGGCTGTGGGAATCCTAATATTCTGCAAGTTCAATTCGTAACATGTCGCATCTTTATTCCTCCAAGAAGAACCCTAAGGGTTCAATATATGATGATCATATACCTTGGGGTCCTCATAGCAATAGTCGTTGCTTGGGATTTTGGGGGTACATGATTACATTACTTACTTTGGACCGTCAAGGGAAGGGCCAACCCCCACTAAGACCGCATCGCTGCTTCTTATCATGATCTTAGCAGGTTGGAGGCTTTCGGATCGATGCGGTGCCCTTCCTCCTCGAGGTGTGTAGGGCAGGGCTTCTAGGGTCTAGAATTTAGAGCCTATTGGTAGAGGGGCAGGGGGTAGGATCTATACGACTTTCAGGCGCATGGTTCTGTGCTTCGTCTTGATTCAGGTGGAAGGTGGCGGCATTAAGGGAAGAGCTCGCCAGGTACTATGCGAGAATGATGTCGAGGTTTTCCAGAGTAGGGGCTTTCGGATGGAAGACGCTGCTAACTATTGTGGAGTCCGAAGCTTAGGGCCAATGGCCCAAGGGCTATGCGGTCTCCATTTGGAGGTTCCCAGGTATGTCTAAGTTGCGCAAACACAGTTACAGCTGCAGATGTGCTACTTACAACATCAAGTCTTCCTAGTATGCATGCCCAACAGTCACTAGGTTGCGGATAACTGAGGTGGCTGTGGAGATGTGGTGGCAAGAATGCTCTAAAGATTGCCTTGGTACCATGGGGTTTGCTAAGTATTGGGGACATGTGGGGATATATACATGAAATGGACACGGAGGTGATTTGAATATACATATATACACATATATAGATAGATAGATACATATATATATACAGGTATTTATGGGGGAGGGTAGTGTAGGTGCCTCAACCCTATACCATACAGTGATCATGCAAGGGATCTAGGAATCTAGGACCATAATGTTTGTAATCATTCAGGCTGCGACAATGTCAAGCAGCATATACCGCATTGGGAGATCATTCCCCGCGATAGGTCCAGGTTGGCGACTTCAGTGAGTAACCACACATCGGTTTAGGGGTTAGGGTTTAGGTTTCAGGGTTTAGCCAAACCAAAGAACTTGATGGCTTTGGACCCTGCTTTCCCTGCATGGGAAGGACGAGAAGCTGCGAGATGAAGCCTTCAACGACGCTTGGGCTAGATGAGCTATAGTCTGAATTCCATAAAAGCGGCTGTTATTCGTTATTCAGTTTGCAGCGGGAGGTGTTTTCGGTGCGAGCGGTTAGCAAGCAGCTGCACCTGCCATCTGACATTCTGCATGTTGGCCTTGTTCCTGCGAAATTGGGGGTGGGCGGGGCGCTCCTTTCTCATGGTCCTTGTCGTGATGTTCGCATCTTTCGCCGCACGCGCACAGAGCAATTTATTTCGAGATGTAGCATCACGGTGTGCAAACGCCCATCTTTTCCCAAAACTCCGCGCAACGCTAGATAGATTGTGACCGAGCTGTGGGAACACATTGTTTCGCTTGCAAGGATTGGGCAAGAACTTGCCCAGAAGGTTTCCGGGTCTAGTCAGTCTTTTGATACGGGCTCCACAATGTCACAATTCGCTAATTGTTGAATCTAGGCTCTTCATCAGGTCCTTTGCATGGACGCTATTGGCACATGACGAGTTTTCCGTAAATCTGGGAGCAAACTTGACCCCTCCTCTCTCTTCATCTCAAGCTAAGACAGCCTAAAGCTTTCCGGAAGCTTTACTTAGGGCTTAGACAAAAATTGCAAAAGCCAGTAGCCAACCTTAAACCTCAGTCCTGGGCCCTAAGCCCTGTATACAACCATGAGTCCACAGCCTGCTTTGCCTGCTGATGTTCTCCACTTGAAGTAAAACATGAAGTTCAAACGGACGGGTTTCTCAAAGCGGGGATACCCTGGGGGCCCTGACATACATGGGATGTCACGGGATTATGGAGGGACTAAGGGACATGTAGGGTATTTATTGAAATTATTTCAGAGAAACCCTTGAACTAGTGTTCGACGGGCCTGCAGAACATTCCAGACTAATAGGGTATATATGACCTCAATATAGGAGTTTCCATTTTCTTTTCCATTATCCCCATAGAACCCCAATATAGTCCCTATGACACAAGAAGTGGATGACCTCGAGCTGAGGAGACCTGCGCCAAGACCAGCCCGATCTGGAATTGCATGCGCCGCGACGAAAGTAGTTTTCAAGTGCATTTGTGTTTTGGCTATTCGGTAACAGGAATTCTGCTGTGGGTTTCTGAGAAGGACACAGAGTATTTAATAGTTTGACCCGCCGGAGCTGAAGATGAGTATTTGAGCGAGTAGAGTTGGTATAGATGCTTGTTGTCAACAGGGAGTGAGGGAATGAGATTCTTTCTTCCTCTGGATGTTCCTTCTGCGACATAAGAAGAAAACAAGTGGTCATCACATGGACGCAAGTCTCTATGCTGTAGCTTTTTCAGTTAATTATTGACTGACCACGTTGGCAGAAGTGGCAATTCGTGGGTTTTGTGTCAGGATTTGTGCGAACACACTGTCAGATTTCGTCGCAGCGGCCTTGCGAAGCCTGACATGTTCACTGCCCAGAAATTGTTTGTGTGTGTCCTGCAAACTTCTTAAGTTTGGGTGCTTCAAGCCTCTGCGCCGGAATGAGTGTTTCTGGCAAACGTGGTCCCGCGCATGTGGAGGATGCGAGCAGATCCTCTATTTGTCGAGGAAGGGAAGTTCATGCTTTGAGCCCATCAGCGCTCAAGGTCTACCGTCGAGCGGAAGTTGTTTGGGTCCCTGCATATAAAGCAGGCTGTTCAAGCGTCAGTTAGACAGTGATGTTGCTTTGTCAGGTAAGAGAATTCCTTGTTTCAGTTCGGCCAAGACAAAACCGATGCTACTTCTTTGTTGGTCGCGCATGAGGCATTTGCTCGCCGGACGACGGGCTTGTCGGGCTTGGTGCGTGGTATGTTTTTTGTGTTGCAACATCTCCCGATGCAGTTGGAACAGCACTGCGAGCCGCAGTGGCCACGGGACGCCTGTTTGTTGCAGGTGCCTTCTTGTGAGCACGAAAGTGTGCTTGAACAAATGCGCCTTTCAACATCGGCGGTCATAGATGTGCCCGAAATGGGCCACACTTTAATAAGTTCATGCAGATGATTGGCATCCTTGTTTTCCTCCGCCCAACAGAAGTTGGAAGCACGTCTTGAGATGTGTTGTGGGGAGCTGCTCGGAGAATCTATTTCCAAAGAGCCATTTGCTGCAAAACGGCCGGGCAGAGGGCACGTTGTTTGAATTTGCTGTCTGGAGCGTGTCTGTGTCAATTGTGGCCTTTCTTCGGCCAACATCCTCTAAAATCTTCATCCTTACCACTGCAACAGAGTCACATTTTCAGCAGTCAGAAAGCATGTCTTGAGTATATCGTATATATGCCAACACAAAATTCAATTTTTTAGGGGTGCCTAGACCAAGGGTCCACAACTACACGCAGAATGACCCAAAGAATCACGAGATCATCCACGGATGGCGTCAGACTGCTTCTTGGATTTCCACACCCCTGGTGGTTTAGGGTTGAGAGTTATACGGGCTGGCGCTTTATGGGTTGAGGGGTTATTTTTTTTGAGGTCCAGGGTTTTTGTTTGTGTTTATATCTATGCTTGGTTGGTAAGGGGGAGCGGATGAGAGTATTTCTGGGGACCATATCGGGATTGCTTCCGGCATCCATCCTCTCATTCCCCACTAAGTGACAAGTAGCCGTTCCTACTCCATGTCTGGGTGCCAGCGAAGTTTGGGAGCTTTGTTTTCAGTCGGAGTTTGGCAAAATTGGTGCCCCATTTTGCCCCTAAATTCAAAACCCTGAACCCTAATTTGGTGAATTTACGGGATCTCTACATTCAGCACACACTCAGATTTGCGAATATCTTCTTCGAAGCTACCACTTTTATTTCCGTAAATAGCTAGGGGTACAGTATGCGCTTGTATCCCGCCCCTCACCTTGAGAACTATCCGAAAACCTTCAATATTTTGAGTTGAATATCTACCCCAAGTTACATTATCAGCTCTGACATGATGAAAAGCTGGCACAGGAAGCTCTGAAGAAGCAATAGGACTCCACAAGCCTTTACATATCCTCGTGTTAGGGGATGTCTGCGGTGTGGGATTGCGTCGTCTTGGGGCCCAGAACTTTCTTGGCTTGGGAGCATATTTGATTGTACCTATGGTTGACGCAGCATATGAGAAGCACCCATGCCTAGATTGATGAATTTGACGACCGCGTGATCTTCGGAGAGATCTACGCCCCGCTTCATGACCTCATGGAGTATTACGGTAGGGGGCCCAGAATCCGGACGCTCAGGGATCCTATGAAATCATGATGTAGGACACTTTTTTGGGCTCAGGGCTTTGGGAAAATGAGCTCATGCCTAGGTCAGCATGTGGGGTCCTCTAGATTATGGGTCCGGATTACTTGGGGATCATGCAGGTGTGATCGCGCCTGAGATGGAAGGCAGACTTCTGAAAAGTGCAGGGCCTTTACTTTGCCACCTCACTAGGAGGATGGGAGTATCTAGCCTACATGGCAGTTTCTCGATAACATCCTAAAGAGGAGACCTGATGCAAGATTCCTGCGGTTGATGGAGGAAATCTTGCACCAACTGAAGTACCCATGAAATTCGATATTGGCTTGAAGTGATAGTATGTCTGAATCCAAGAGGTGCAAGATCTCCTCCATCCACCGTAGCATCCACAAAAAAATGCTTAGGGTCCCTAAGGATACCCTAAACCCTAAACCCCGCTGTTTCGAGTGACCCTTGAAACCTTGCAGCTTTCCGTTGAACCTCCCCAGAAGAGTTGCCTTGATCTTCTGCCGATCCTGACTTGTACTTCCCCAAGCAAACATGGAACCTCACAAAAAAAGGCTGCCCAAAAGCTCATGTTGCTTCAGGATGGGGCCTTTGTCAGGTTTCTGCTGCACGCAACTGAAAGGATGCCAGAACAACAAAGCTCTACCCGCCAAAGGCACCCCTGAGAAGCCTGAGTTCAACGTGCCTTTCAATTTCGAGGCGCTGGGGGCTTCTGCTGTGTTTGGCTCTTGATTCTTTGCCGTCAAATGGAGACTCTACGGAAAAGAGGCTCCGTGGCTTCAGCTGGGAAAGTTTGGGTGTTGGAGAGCTGGGAGGTAGAGAGAAGGTCCGGAATCTCCCTAACCTGCCAGGCCCGTTTTTGGGCTTAAGTGTATTATCACAGGTATTTGGGAGGTCTAGGCATGGCTTAGTGTGAGGCCGGCTGGCTGTTCTGTAGGATTTTGAGTGTGATGGAGAGTGGTTGCAGGCTTGTGGGGACCATTTTTAAGCCAATTTCGGGAGTGTGTATATACCAGGACCTTCCCACTACCCTTAATTGGGGTGATATGTGCCTGACTCAACAGACGGGAGAAGGAGCGTCTAGGTAGGTCGGCCAACATTCACCTCTACTAACAACGAGCAAGGACTCTGGGTGGAATCTAGCCCATAATGCTTTTCAGACGCACATAATGATTTTGGAGATTGTCTATGCCTGGCCCAAGACGCCGTCCACGTTACCTGACGTTCGCAGAGGTTTTGTTGTTTCAGAGGCGAATGTGGCTTTGTTATAGGACGTCCCAGGCTTCCAAAACCTATCCTTAGTTGCTTGCAAAGTGCCTCTCAGTCCAGATAGCTTAGAATATGCGACAAACTTGCGCTAAATAGTCCGAAGCTACATTTGAAAACAGTCGCATCAAACTCATTCGCACCGTGCTTGCTCTGACCCCTTTCCCAAAAGAGTTGACATGGGAGTTTCTTGGAACATGCCCTACGTGATCTCAAAGGGGATTCGTATTACATTGCCTACATTCTTCTTAGGCCCTATGGGCTACCCCCTGTATGCAGGTCCTTGGACAGGACCTGGGCAAGTTTGTAGATGCGAGTGTGCTGTATGGGACTTCAGAGTTTCAGCATTAGCGTCTAGGGATTGTAGCTTGTCAGGGTCGGGTTTAAGGTTCAGGGCTTAGGGTTAAGGGCTTAGGGTTTAGGGTTTAAGGTTTTAGGGCTTAGGGTCTAGGGCTTCAGGGTTTGGGGCTTAGGGTGTAGGGTTTCAAGTTGTGGGGTCTACTGCATGGACAGGATTTTGCGGCTAGAGAAGTCAAAGACCTGGCGTTTTCTGCATTGTCAGTTTTGTGTTCATGAAGCGGGCCCAGATTTTGGAGTAGGCGTAAAGGATCACTGTCGCATGCAAAGAATCACGCTAGGTGTGGGCTGCGTTTTTGAGTAATGAAACAGTGGGTTTGTCAAAAGGGGGGTCTTTAGGGCCAGGACCGGGGGGACATGAGATTCCAGAGGAATTTATGGGCATTATTCTGGGGATTACCTGAATGTTAAGGAGAGATATTTCTGTCAGCTCGTCAGCTAGTCGTTGGCCAAAGATTTTGCCTGCTTCCCTTGGCCTTCAGCAGGCCTCTTGAAGGTTCTTCTAGCTTGTGACACCTAGCCGAAATTACCTCATGTACCAATGAAGCTCCAAGTACTCTGGGGGTCGGAGGATTTGGTAAGTATACTTGTAGCCCTATCGGGCACATAACTGCTCAAGTCACAAATGCTACTCAGTTGGTGAGTCGGTTTACGTATGTGGTTCTTTTACTCATGATGGGGCTCCTCAGCCAAGTACCTCTAACACCGTAAACCCCTTAATCAAACGAACCAAAGCCCTTCAACCACACACTCCTAAATGTATCCCTAATCATATAGACATATGTTTATCCTATGCCTTGCAGACTCCGGCCGACCTCCCTATAGTCACCCTCAACCCTTTCAAGCCCTAAACCCTCAATCCCAAACCCGAAAGGACTACGGCAAGCCCCATGATTTGCGCTATGCCTCGGTCGCACGCACAGCCGTGGCGGACTACGCAAACGCGCTTCCGGAGCCTGGGGCAGAAGGAGGTAGAAAGGTTGGGGCATAGGGCGGGGGCTTAGGGGTGAAAGTTTTGGGCCTGGGAGCTTTGGGGTGGAAGGGGTTGTGAAATACCCTAGTTCCGCATATTCTCGGGTTTTCCAACACGCCCTCTGGCAGGAGTGGTGCCATGGGAACTGGGTGCTGGGCAACCATGCCACCCGGCGAGACAGAGGAAGGGTTTCTGGCAGACGAAGGTGTCAGCAATGCTTCCGGTGTTCGGCTTTTGTGAAGCCCACATCTCTTACACAGCTGCATGCCAAATATAATAGTGGTAATAATGGTAACAGTATGATTAACATTAATAATCGTAACAGGAAACATAGTAACAATAATAACGGAAAATAAAATGGAAGCTAGGTGTGTCTCGACTTTTTAGGGTTCCTCTAAGGGGTCGGAAGCTGCATTTTGATCTGCGAAGCGAAGCGAACAAAGGACAACCATCGGTTGATGGAGCGTCTGCACAACAACTCGGCGCTTGCATCCACAGCGTTCCAGCTGCAGCAGAGACAGAGCTTGGATGATGTTGGGCACATGTTAGTTTAGGGTTTAGGGTTTAGGGTTGAGGGTTCAGGATTGGAGTTTCGGCAAACTAGGGTCCACCACTATATCCCCAGATGAATTAGATTCCCAATTACAAGCTGTGTCTAGGCTGTCGTTGAACATGTATAAAGGATCACAGGCGTCCCTCCCGAAAGCACTTTGCCCTCTAGGATTTAATGTCCATGTTGTAGGTTCATGCTTCACGAGTATTGCGCATGGCTCCACCTCACCTCCAGAATGCCGTCAAGAGAGATCTCCATGATCTGTATATGAGCCCGGAATCTGTGAGCGTATTCTCTTCAAGCTGCTGAGGATGTGGTTTTCTCTGTGGTAAAGACTCTGAGGTAAAGAATTGAATTTCTCAGAATCCTCCTCTGACTGGGCGGCAGAAGATGTTGCTGTGCGTGAAATTCTTTTCCCATTCAACAAAAATTTGAGGCCAGAGCGAGTTGTCCCCTTCACTTCCATTTGATTTGCTCGGTAAGCCCACTCCTGGCTCATCTACAGATTTGAAGCCTAAACCGTTAAACCCCGTTAACTAACCCTTTGAGTCTCTCAAATGCGCTATGCAACCTCTGTATAACCTAAACCCTATAATTATATAAGCCTAACCCCAGGTGTACAACTTCTTCAACTTGTTGCCCGGCACGCCGGTCGTCTACCAGGGCGATGAAATTGCCATGCGGGACTTGTTCATCCCGCCCCGTGGCTTTCGGGTGCATGGTAATTTCAAGCCAAAATATATGTCATGTAAATACGGTTTTTTTTTTGTATGACAATATTGGTAATGCTTCAGGCTTCTACATGACGAAGGGGTAGTGCTTCGGATGTGGGGTTCTCAAATAAAGGAGGCAATTATGATAATTACATATTTAAGCTGGTTTAGCGACAGGTCTCAAGTTTAGGCTGATAGCTTGGGGATGTGGCGATTAAGTAGAGTGTGTATGTGTAGGTCATTGGCTCAGAGACTACGAATATGTTTATATGTGTATAGATACATATATAAGTATATGTACATATATATATATATCGAGGTATGTCTCTCTCTCTCTCTCTCCCCCTTTTTTTTCGGTTTCCCCGGTCGATTCGCTGTTTGGTTATAGAGAAGGGCATCTTGCATTGTTTGGGGTTGTGTGGCGTTTGGTGGATTCAGGGGCTTTCTACGGTCCGGAAATTGAGAGTCCCCGAATACTCCCCTGCAACGATCCCCATAATCCCCTTGTAATACCTCTGAGGGCGCCGTCGATTTTGCGTATAGCCTCTGCCTTGAATACATTGGTTTCGATGTTCTTTTCCATTCCTTCATTCCCTATAGAGGTAAGTTCATGTAAGATAGTTAGTCCTAGATTGGGTTGGCCATTTATGAGGATCCACGCAGACTATGTATCGGCTTACAAATAAGGATCCATGATAGGAAATGGGGTTCAGGGTTGTAGCTTTCAGGTGATTCTGGGCTCAAAGTGCAGGTAGGGTCCCATTTAGTTGAAATACGAGGTACATTGTACTATAATAATGTATGGGTCATAATAAGGGAACCATATGGTGAAGGATTCTGGCTGCGACGTTCATAGTAGCGAGTAGGAGGCCAGGGCCCAAGACCGCTCGCCTGTTTCGGGTTTTTGCAATTTGTTCTGTCCGCGATTTATTCGGACTTCTTATGCTAATTCCTCGCTTCGGATGCGAAGTTCACATGTTCAGCCAGAGGTGCAGCACCATTCTTTGATAGTTTAGACGGGGTACAATCGGCGGGGCCGGGGTCTTCAGATGAAGCCTTGCAACCCAATAACGAATCCAAAGTGACAGTCAAGTTGAAGGTAGGGGTATCGCTATGATGCGATCTATGTCATATCATGATGATGGGGTATATCATGAATCCTAACAGACGCGATGCGCTTCCTGCAGCCGCGTGGGGACTTTGAGGAGCATCATCTGTGCTAGCTCAGTACCCAAACTAGTAGCTTCGAAAGTACTAAGTTAATGGTAGTGTAATATTCATGGTAGAATGACCGCAAAAAAAAAAAAACATGCTAAAAAGGTAGTATAATAGCAATAGTACTGAAGAATTCGCCGTCTTCCCAGTCCAGCCGAGGTACAACATCTGCAAGGACCCGATGTGCCTGAAGAATCCGGACATGTCGCCCGCCTTGGATTTCTCATTGCTGTGCTTACAGATGGCTAGTAGGAAGGGGTCCCTCCTTATAGCAGCCCTTATTGAACCTCCGTCAACAATCCATGTAAGCTACTACTTGCCTCAATCCTTGCTAACCACCAGTACGTGTAACCCTAAACCCTAAACCCTAAACTAGAAGCAGTAGCAAAGTGCAAGGCTAGGCTCACACACGGAAAGCACAAGGTTCGCCACCACGGGTCGGGATCCCGAGCGAACTCCAATGCACCTTGGATCGAGACTGCCAGAGGGCCTATAGTCTATAGTCCCCTTTCAGTAGATAGAATATGGCTTTGGGTATGCAGTATATATATATATATAGAATAAGAGCCCATATACCCCATATTCTATCCAGTTCTAGTTAATTAAGGGGGACGATAAACCAAAAATCCGCGACCGCCAGGCTTCAACATAGGATGATCACATGGCCTTTGTTGTTTCAGCTCAGGCGAAGTTGCACGGAAAGTGAAGAATCATGAGCTGTGCCACGCGCATCGTTTCCAGTTTGGCGGTTTGACACCTCAAGATGCGTACGTAGTCTGTATGTGACGTTTCTAGGCTTATCAGTAAGCACTTGTCCTTGCAATCCGCCGCGGTTGTCCTGAGGTAACCCATTAGATCAATCGTTTTTTTTCCGGGTAATCGTTGTAAGGTTCGTGGATGGCAAAGTGGAGCTCCCTTTTAAGGCCAATCAGACCATCTGTCCAACTCAGCTAAGACATTGGTGATACCAAAGCCCTGCATGACCTTAGTATACCGCAATACTCTAACTCCCAAGGTATAAGGCAGTGAGGGTCTTTCAGGATTTTCGTACAAACCATACTCTAAACCCTAAACGCTATAAACCCTAACCCCCGCCCTATACCCTGAAAGCCTAACCCCTCAACCGTAAACCCTATAAACCCTAGCCCTCAACCCTAAACCCTGTAAACCCTAACCCCTCAACCCTGAACCCCACAAACCTCAAAACCTAACGGGTGAGTCCGAGGCAGTGGACGCCAGGCAAGCCGGTGCTCATGTGAGTAGTATTTTATTTGGGGTTGCTGTGGTTTCATGTAGGTTACTATGGTCATATTAGGGGTTACTGTGGTTATATTTGGGGTTACTATGGTTTTATGTGAAGTTACTACGGTGTCCAGGTAAGATGTTGCCCTCCTGTCGGGTAAGGATGTATTATGCAGAATGTAATCTCACTTGGTTCAACCACCAAAAAAAGCACGACTGATGTTTGTCGCACAATGTTTTCCGGATAGATGCGGGGTTCACAACACACAGCTTTGCGGGGAACTCATTTGGCCAAGGAGTACTATACTGTAGACAGAGAGGAACGTGAGGAACATCAGTTTGACTTGCCTACTCTTTTCATTTCCGAGGCTTTATTGGTACAGCACATCTTCAGGATTCCGGGGTTTGGGAGCCAATACAGTTTACAAACATGTCCCGGGTACGAACCCTGAGCCCCGAGCTTTGAACCCGAATTTGTAGAGAGAAGGCCGACAAAGAAGGGGTAACCAAATGTAGCACAGAGATGCCCGAAAGAAGTCGTCTGGTTTGTCGAAAATACAGATGATGTTGGGGTCCTTTGTCTTGTTTTGTTGTGACGGCCCTACTTTTGAGAAATGTTCTTCCCATGTACCCTACTAGACGATCGGTGCTCACCCCTAGCCGTCTACGCCGTCCCTCTAGTTGCAAAAACAATGGTGGTGTTGGGGAACTACAGAGTTTTCGGAAGGGTGACTATGCCCCCAGCCACGCCCTTTAATGTAGCCGCTTGATACGTTGGAATAGACAGTTGCTTCTAATCCTGGTCCTTACATCGTGAGAGATCTTTACCCAAGCCGCCGCATAAACTCCCAAAGGTTTCCGGCATAACTCCCACATACTTGCCACTTCACTTTCTAGTTCACCTCATTTGTTGTGGGGCCCTAATCTAAAACTGCTAACCCTATACCGTAACTTGTAACACCTGAGGCCTAAACCCCTACAACCGAAACCCTAAAAGCAAAACCTGCACAAGACCTCTGGGGGTTATTTCCGCATGAGCAAGTATTTGATGTCGGTATATTATCGTCACCAAGTTAGATTAAGATTACCTCCCTCCTTTCAGTTACAGTATTCTGCACAAGGAACATGATCTTTGTTGGTTCAACCACTAAGCAAAACGACATTCACATGAAGGTGCCCAAGCAGGCTTCTCCACCAATGCTAGCACCTGGCTTCCAGCCACCTCCCTGCAAGGTGTGTTTCTTTCGTTTATTGAGCTATGGTCTTAGACCTTCAGCTTTCAGGTCTTTAGAGTCAGGGTATATATAGGGCCGCTGGAGCGGTTTCTGAGGGGGTCTGGGGTTAACTTTTGAGGTTCGTGGTTTTGTGTATACAGTTTAATGTCCTTGGCTGTGGGTCTGGCGATTTGCCATGGCGTTCTGGATTCCTTTCTGTTGTCAGGCTTGCAGCGGGCAGGTCACTTCCAGAGAAGGTAACCCTACATGAGAGAGAAACGTACTGGTGGGTAGAAGGAAATTAAGGAACATTATTTATGGCGACTACTTTCTGGGATGATAGCAATAACTTAAGGGATCCATTCCTCCATGCCCTACAAGGCAATCAGGAATTAATTGCTCAAGGAGCGGCAACAGCAGCTAAGGCTTGGCTGAGTCCTTTTGGGGTTTGGGGTCGTGGGATAGATTTGCCCTTCCCCAAACAAGCATGGAAGCTTAAAACGGACCCTCCACAAATACCACTGTAAGGGGGCTTCTTCACTTTCCATGTTAGTTTTGGGGAGGGGTGTCTGGGTGGGCCCTTAGTAGTGTTCAGGGTTCCAAAGTCGCAGGCATCCCTAAACCCTAAACCCTAAACTTTAGGGCTTAGGACAATGTTTCAGGTCAACCCTGACCACGTGACGGTGAACGTGGAGACGGAGCTGCGGGCTAGACTTTATCCTAGGGGTTTAGGGTTTAGGGGGTTTAGGGTTTAGGGTTTAGGGTTAGCCCAATGTGGGTAACATTTACAGACTTTAGGGCCCAAAGTAGGTAATATTTATATACTCGCATCCGCAGGGTTAGAGGCAAATCCGAGGCTTCACGCATTATAGACTTCAACAGGAATCATCCACTTACCGCTTGGCTGGGTCAATCCGCTGTGTTTCTTTGAAGGGTAGATGCACCTTGGACCTTCCTGTCGCATGTGGGAAGCTCTTGACCTTCGGACTCCTTGCTGTACGCCACGCCGCACAGCATTAATGATTCAATTCATGCTCTGGAGAATAGCCCTGGGTTTACAGTCCCCTTAAGTAGATAGAACATGGCCTTGGGTATAGTATAATAAGATCTCAGACACCCCATATTCTATCTACTTAAGGGGGACTATAGGGCCTCAGGGTTAGTTAGGAACATATTCTGACTTTTCCTAAGCAAGGTAAGGCCTCAACCTCCGAAGCCTGAAGAGGAGTCGAAAGACCCTGCATCCCCACTGGAGATCATGAAAGCAACGCCACTGAGTCATGCATTTCAGCGCTTAAGGGTTCGGGGTTCAGGGTGTGGGGCTCAGGGTTATGGAGCCGATGCGGGGATTGCAGCCGACGTGTCTATCACAAAAGCGTATCACACTGAGGTTATCTGGGCTGGGTTAGAAGGCCTTAATTGGTACGGGCGGACTCATTTAATTCTCATTGCAGTTTCATTTCCTTGCAGCACAGGAAAGGCGTCCGGCCGCTCTAAGCTTGACATTCATGTCTGTTGCAGGGAATCTGCACTCTAAGGCTACGTGCGATCCTGAAGTAGTTGTGGTAGTTTTCGTTTTCTCTCCCATGATCCCTACATTCCCCAAGATCACCCTGTATAACCCCTACCAAAAAACCCTATTAAAGCTCTAAACCCCAAATCCTCTTTTGGTTGTATATCCATACATAGATGCAAGATGCCCCCACAGGCTGGCCTTCCGCAAGGACAACTCGGATCTGGCGCAGCCTGGTGGAATAGGGTCTAGGGATTAGGGTTCAGGGTTTAGGGTTTAGGGGTTCAAGACAGGTAAGTGAGAGGGTCCATGTAGGAATAGGGTTTAGGGTTTAAGGATTAGGGTTTAGGGTATATAGGATATACTCAAGGTCCACGGGGTTTCCCATATACCTAGTTTTGGGCCCAAGTATATACTACACAACTACATGCACCCTTTGGGTAAGGTTTCGTACAACTGCTGAAGCTGCTATGAGGCGTCTAATGATTGCAGCAGAGATGGAGGTACGCTATAGGGGCAGAGGTCTTGAAGTGGTGCCGCAGAGGGATCCCTGTCAGGTGTGTTCCACAGATATGGTCCTGCTCTGTGATCCTGTTTTGAGGGGCGCTGAAAGCAGGGCAACGGTCATTTCTACCCTTCACTTGCTTGAAGCCTTTACCTCTTCTAATTCGCCGAGCCACAGATGCTGTCATGACAGTACTCTCATTGCCGTACTGGGGACACAAATGAGAACACCGGATCTTTTCAGCAGCAAGAAGACAGCTGAGCGCACTATGAGGTTGGGACGCATCAGCCGCGTGCCAGGCACTGCTAGATGATGTGTGACAGGGAGATTGAAGCATTTGGGAGGGGTGTCGAGATCATGGGCGCGCATGCTGAGTTGTTCTATATGGTTAGACTTTCAGTGCAGCTTTGTGCCTATCTGAGGTGCTGTGTTTAGGGGCCGCTTCTCATCTTATCTTTTGCATGACTCTCGACATTATTGGCATAGGCCCACGCCTTGCCCAGCAAGCACGTCGCGTGCAGTCGAGGAGGGGCTGTTGCTTTATCTCACATTAACGACCGCCCTCCCAAAGCCCCAGAACTCCTTAAACCTAAGCTCTTCACCCAGAGATCTGCGCGGGTCCCTTTGGCAGATGTTCCCAGCGACCTCAATGACGACCTCATCGTGGTTCAGTACCTCATGGGTTCCTCCGCCGCTGGGATGCAAATTTTACTTGGAGGTTCACAAAAGTTAGGGGCCCTTTTCTTGGGGGTCCCAATCATAGGGACAGTTGTATATTTAGGTCTATATGAGGGCCCCTTACTTATGGAACGGAGGCTCAGAAATAGTTACAAGTGGATTGTATCTAGCATCCAGGACAGCCACATATGCATATATATATATACACATATGAAAGCCCTGTATCATTAGAGTTTGTTTTTCAGGTGTCTCGTTTGGGACGTCCTTATAGAACATTTTTACATAGGCATGCTGCAGGGCGCAAGCGTGATGCCATGCTGAAACGACAGTGGGTTTATAGGTATCACTAGCTGTCACTAGCCGCTGCAAAAGCCCATAACCCCAATAATCCATGCTTCCCAGTAATTAAGGCAAACTTCAATAGGCTGGGAGCGGCAGATGAAGAGTTGCAAGGGTTTTGTGCTGAGCATCACGCAATATCCTGCCGCATTGTACAGAAGGAGCTCGGGTGCACAGCCAGCGTGCATTTCATAAGTTCTTGCGGGAGGACCCAAATGTCAGCTGAAGTATGGTGTTGTTGTCTTGTTGCTGAATACAAGGGCTGCCATACAGCACTTTGCAATCTTGCTTTGATGCTTTGGGGATACGATGCTTGTTACCATTGAAACTTGAAACTTTAGCGCAAAGATATTGGACATTTAGGGAGTCATAGGCTGTCGAGTGCAGAAGCAGGCTCCCATTGTAGCTAGCCCCTCACAAGTGTTTATTACTCCGCATAAAATCAATACTGGCAGCCATAATAACTCGAGATAATGGCGACAATAGCAATAGCAATAGTAATGACAATAATAACGATACTGGCAACAATAAGAACAATCACATCAATAGAAATAACAACAAGAGTAGTAAGAAGAATAACGGCCAAACCCAGACTACTTTTCCTTCTCAGCCCTAAACCCCAACCCCCCCCCCCTAAACCCNNCCTAAACCCTAAACCCCCTTAAATAGCTCATGGGTTGCATTTGCACGAGAATCGAAGCCAAGGAGTCGGCCACCGTAGCAAATTGGAACACGCCGCTTGGCCGGCTTTCAGGTTTCAGGGTTTAGGGTTTAGGTGTAGTTTAGGGTTAGGGTTTAGTCATTCTCGGGTACTCGTACATACAGTATGAGCCCTGAAGCTGTGGAGAGTTCAAAGCCTACACATGCACCTACAGGTTCACAGGATCATACTACCAGAAAGGAGCATTGTCATAATACCAGGAAGAATTGTACTCAAAACTATAGTAACAACGCTAACAAGTGATTATGACCCAAATGTGATGCATGGCTTTTGGGCCCTTGCCTGCGCTTGCAACGACACCCAACTGTCTTAGTCCAGAGCCCCCCGTGCAAATTTGCTAAACTTGGGGCAGTCTATTAGAAGAGCTCACCTATTGCAAGCAACAGCGCGGTGTCCTTTACAACCAACTGGTCTCAACGCTTCCTACTCGCAACCCAAATCTCTTGAAATTCTTCGTCCTACCATGAGTATTACTTGCCTTACCCTTGTCATTCTTGTTGTTGGGGATCACCCAAAACCCTAAATAGTAGTTTNNTTCCATCTTATTTTCCACCATCCCAATATAACCCCTATAAACACTAATATAAATCCAATACAAAGCTTTCGACTGCAGCAGCCAGCATCTGCAGATTAGTGCCAGGCAGTGGACTATACTAGGTTTGCATGAAGATGAATGCAATTGGGAGCTTGATTCTTGCTGGTAGTGAGCTGACAAGAACCTCATCATGATGCTCATCATCTTCTTTCTGAAGCTCCAAGCTCTATGCACTTTTCCCACTAACCCAAAGCGATGACGCTTGGAACTCTTGACTTGCTGGCTTTAGTAGGGGAATGGAGGAACGGATCCCTATACTAGCTCCTATAAACTCCCCAAGAACATGCAAGTTTCTTTCCCATTCCCGAAACCACATATTTCCCAATGTTAAATGCCTTCATTCTCCACTCATAAACAGCAAGCTGAGCGTACAGCACATCGTGAGGTCCAAGCCTATTGAGATCGATCTCCTGGACCTTCTGCAGGCTGGGACAATGGAATAATACCCCTCTAATTTCATGGTTTTCCCCCAGGTCCCCCTTTAGTTCACCTTACATGGGCTTAATTCTTCCTAAATGACCTTAATTACAGTAATCTGAAAGTACCTCGTCTCCACTAACATCCAATGTTCCTCGCGATGAGAATGTTTATACTGGGGGTGCAGGGGGAGGGGGGGGGGGTCAGGCTGTTAATATTAGGGAGGAGGGGATGCGTATGTGTTCGTGTTTGGTTTTAGTTTGTACAAGGAGATGATGTATCCTGACTGGTTCAACGGAGCCATTATAGGGTCGGGGGCCTAGATTTTAGTATTTTATCAAGATACGATAGGCTTCTCAGTCTTTTGTAAACGGGTTACTGTCGAGCCCAATAAGGGGTAGGATTACACGCTGATTTGGGTCGTCGTAGTACATAGGAGGAACATAGTCCAACTCGGTTCAACACCTCACAAAGGATACTCAACCGTCCCGCCCCCGATGACTTACGGTTGTTAGTAGGTAATGAAGGGACAAAAAGACAACGGCAATTATTGTTTAATTGGGTATTTAATGGGGTTCACCATAGACGATCCGATTCCCTACTGACAACCAGTAAGATGATATTGGAAGCTTCCAACAATGTGAGAACTCCTTGAAAAACACTCGGGACTGGTATCGGGCTGATAAAAGCGTTCTACTACATGCTGGGTCTCCTCTATGATGTACTTACAGAGGCTTGCACAGCTGACAGAATAATTTTCGGGTTGGGTCATGATTCGGTAATTTCCCTAAATAAGGGGACCCCAATATAGACCCCAATATACTATAATCCTTATTATGGGGAACCCCAAATGGTACCCCTAATTTTGGGAAACCCTAATCCCTATAATTCCCTATATAGACACAGTTTCCATTTCATTTTCCATTTTCTTTTCCATTTGATTCTCCATTATAGTAGGTACCCATGATAAACCCTAAACCCTAAACCCTAAAATGGTACCCCTAATTTTGGGAAACCCCCATTCCAATCTTTTGCAGCCGACTTTCGGCTCGGTGCAGTGTGCTTAGGATGGTATTGGTCGATGGTGCAGGCGCTTTGGAGTAGGGAAAGTTCAGGCCCTTACATCCTTCGGCGCCAGGATGGCGCGAGTTTTTCCAGAAACCCTGGCCTATACTCCCAATCACACGGTGCTAGTTGAAAGTGGTTCTCTCTGTCTCTCTCTCTGTCTCTCTTTCTTTCTTGCTTTCTTTCTTTCTCTCTCTCTTTCTCTTTCACTCGCGCCGCGCCTCTCTCTGTCTATCTCTTGTTTTTTTGTTTCGCTCTCTCTCTCTCTCTCTCTCTCCCCCTCTCCCTCTCTTTCATAAAATGAAAGCAGGCATGTAGCACAGGCTTTCCACTTCCGAGTTTTAATGTTCTCCATGGAATGCGGAAGGTGTAACTTTAGACCCTAAACCCGAAACCTTCAACTTTGTATTTGCCAAAACTAAAGGTCTGCTCTATAGATGGCAGCCGGAAAGCAATCCGTAGAAGGGGATACAATTTCAGCACCTTCCCATGTCGTACACCTTGGGCACATAGCTGAGGTTGAGAGGCACTCTTGTCTAGGTGGAATTGCCTGAGCGTCAAAGGCAAGGCTCCTTGCAAACGCAAAAGCGAGAAAGGCGACCCGTGATTTGACAAGCCTACATGGCGAGTGCAGTTCCGAAACGTTCCCCAGGCAGTTTAGAACCGAAACACAAAAGTGCTTTTGGCGTCAGGGTGCTGACTGGGTGCTTCGATTCTCTACGGACGCGCAGAGGCAGCGTGAGACGAAGGCAAGCACGGTGTGGTTGGGTTGGGCTGACGTCGTAAGCTTGAGGGTGTAGCCATCAGACTATTCGAGTCCAGGGTAGTGAGCCTAGTCCGGAAGCAATCCAAGTTGACTATTGAGTGTAGGCAATGCCAGGAGCGCATAAGGAGGGCTGCAAACTCTGAAGTCAAGTGTGCCGGGGCGCAGCAGACGTTCAGAATGCACATGCCTTTGCTGAGCATGTCGGTTGCGCAACTTTCCGTGTATACCTGACCTGCTGCAGCTCTTGTAGATACCTAAACCCACATTGCACCCTTGACAACACCGGCCTCACGTTGGGTGCTCTCTGTGAGCCTACCCTAAGGGTCCAAGCATTGAATAATCATATACTTGCACAAAACCTGCACTATAATTACCATGCCACAAAACCCAAGTACCTAATTATTGGGTACATGGACCCTCTGGGCTAAGCATCCCTTTCCAGGTTTCCAAGTCCTTCAAGCTGGCTCCAGGAGAAGTAGTCGTGGCACCTCGCTGCAACTATGGAGATTTCTGCAGTTCTTCCGAGGTTCTGCCGTGTAATACATACATGCCAGTCTGATAAGTCGGTGTGCTACAGGGCTTTTGATGTGAGTGCTAAACCCTAAACCCCTAAACCCTAAACCCTAAACCCTTAACCTAGAGTCTATTCCTGCCGAACTCCACCTTCCAACCTGCCCCTCGGCTTCAGGAGCAGACCCCTCCACACCCCCTGGCTCCAGACCTGGGCTGTTCCTACTGGTTGCTAGTAGGGAATGGAGGAATGTATCCCTATAGTAGCCCTGATATCAGCCACAAAACTGTGGCAGTTTCCGATTCTTTCTCCATGCCTTTATTCTGTACCAACAACCGGCGAGTTAACCCTGAACCCTACATCTATATCCCTCTACACCCCCAGCCGCGGTTTTATTATCCATTTGATTCTCCAACCCCAACTACCAACCAGCAAGTTGAAGCATCCGCGTGTTCCTTGCAATTTCGGCTTCCAAGCCAAAGTCTCATTTATTTTCAAGGCTTTGAGCGTGGGTCGCCACATGTTTGTGCCGAAGTTTCGCAGCAAAACCAGCTTTCTTAGAACCACGTGTTTTCGGGAATGGCTTGCAGCTCAACATAGACGCAATGCTTCTACCTGACGCGCAGAACCTTGTACTAAGGCTTGGGGTTTAGGCATACCCCCAGCTATGCATGTGGCAACGTGGCACTGGCCCAATTGCTCAGCATATCTTACATAGTACTCATATGCAGTACCCTTAATTAGTAAGGGTGTAATATCAGTACCAGTGCGGTATTGCGAGATACCTCTTAAGCCTACCTACTTAGCAACTTTTTCAACTACATAAAGAGGACTTTCGAATTACATGACAGGGCTTACTGCTGGTTAGTAGGGAATAAGGGAATATGATCCCCATATCATCCCAGTATTTCGTATTCCCTTATTCCCTACAAACCCCAGCAGGTGAGCAAGGCGCCCTTCATCACCTACGCATCCTGGCCGGGTGATTGGGAAAGGTCCAGTGGTCTTTGCCACTAATCCTACTGGTGGCTAGTGGGGAATAAGGGAAAGTATATTATATAGGAATGATAAGATGGGGGTTGAACTCCAGTATTCCCTGCTAACCGCCAGAAATAGGTTTAAGTCTGGCAATGATAATGGTAATGGCAATATTCGTAATAAAGGAAAATGGAAACTGCTAGACTGCCTAAATCTATATTCCTCTAGACAAGTGTTTGTGGGTGGGAGGATCATTTGCCATGGTGCCTAGTGGCGGATTCTTGCATCTTGCGGGGCTTTCTTTTATGTTCATGTAGGGATTGTCAACATCCTCTGCAACTGGTTATAGGCTGCCTGGATCTTTTCTAGAGAATCAGGGTGCAATTGGGCAGGTTTGTTCCAACAGCCCTGAAGTTTCTCTGGATGTCGCGTAAGCTACCCTCTACCCGCACATAGAAACCACATAGGACCGAAAGCTTTGCAGGGCGCCTTGTGGGCTTCCATGTCGTTTCGGCGGACATCATGTAGGTATTTCTCAACATTGCTGTTCCCCTACATTCTAGGTTCCCCCCGATACGGCGAAGTCCTGTCATAGGGGCCAATAACCTTGAAACCCTTTCAACCCTAATCTACATTCTATGACGCCAAAAGCTACAGGGTCTTAAGCCAGAAGACCCGCGTCCTAAACTCTTGACCTCTTCAACAAGTTCGCCAGTTAGTGGGTGCCGATGACTAGACCCCATTTCCGGAAAACGCCAAGTAAGGCTGCTGGGCGTTTCCCACATTTGAAGGTTTAGGGCTCAGGCTCAGGGGATTTGGGCCCCTTACGTAAGGATTACCGTATATTGGGTGCATATTGGGCCCATGGAAGCCCGTAGCTGCAGACCCCAAACCCCAAACGCCAAACCCTTAAGGTCCAAGCCCTGAGCCTAAGCCCTACCAAATTTGCCAATCAATCAGTATTAAGAAAGATTGCCCAAAGCAACCTCTTGTTGTAGATGGGGATACTTACCTAGGAGCTGGTTGTTTCTGCGAACAACTACTATATTTCTGGTAGTTGGATGCCACAGTTGGGTTACCCGGGTAGGCCACCAAGCCCTAAATCTTAACCACGAGAAACCCTAAACCCCAAATCTAAGCCTGAACGCCTGAGGTCTGAGGCTCTCCCATGGCAGCTTGGTCAGAGATTCTCCCTAGAGTCACAGGGTCCGATAACACACCCACCTGAACACCCCCACCTTCGAATAAGGCGAAGGAAGGGCTACCTAGTGCCTTTGGGGGTGGGGGCATCCTATGATGCAAGGAGAGCCCCACGACTTCTAAATGGGTAGGTGGCGAGACGCATGC
Source organism: Symbiodinium pilosum (assembly GCA_905231905.1). Classification (NCBI taxonomy): domain Eukaryota; class Dinophyceae; order Suessiales; family Symbiodiniaceae; genus Symbiodinium; species Symbiodinium pilosum. The sequence continues at coordinate 86,101 of CAJNIZ010017746.1, forward strand.
TTATAAGCCCAAGTGTGGACATGAAGCTGAGAGCCCCAGTAGGGTCCAAAAGTCAAGTAAGTTGCGATGCACGATACCTGCAATAGGATACTTGGCGAGTTGGGGCCCATGCAGCCCAGAATGGCACAAATGCTTCGTGTGCCAGAGGGGCGGATAGGGTTGAGAAGGCTTATGCGGATTTAGGATATGTGGAGTTTAGCTTCTGTGAGGAGTCTGGGACATTGCACATAGAAGCTCACAGGAGGCTGTATCTTCCATGATGGTGCCCACGATATTACCAAAAGAGTCCAAGTCTCACAACAAGAGCCCATTGTAGAACAGTCCCACTCTCCCCAGGAAGTACTCGCCATCTTGACCTGGGATCATCTAATAGTTTCAGGCGAGTGGGCGTGTCTTGTAATAGGGGAGGCGATTGAATTCGTCAAGACGGGCGCAGCTCTTTTCTCTGCAGGGCCTCCTACCGAACGCTGGAATCTGGGAGCCTAAGTAATTTCTCAGGGTTCCTTTTCTACTTACTCGTGCCTAAGGGTGGGCGGGTGGGTGGATCCTTCCAATTCTCCCTATATGACGCTCCCGCCCATGATAGTTTTCATACCCTCTCTCCCACTCCACCTCAGGCACCAGCACCCACACAACCATACTTGCAGTTGAGTATACATTGAGAAACCTGAAGTTCTACTATGGTCTGTTGAAAGCTTCCTACAGCTAAACCCTAAACCCTGAACCCATATTCCTTGCTGCACGTCCCTTGTCATTGCCTCATCATCTCCATAGACCCCGGGGTCCCTAACATAGATCCATTTCAAAAACACAAAACTTAGTAGCTGGCAAAGTAAACTTTACACTGTTGGGGTTCTTATATTCCCATTAGAATTAAAAAGTGTACACTTTTTCGGGGCCAGGGAACTCAGCAACTAGGAAAAACCTAGACTCTTCAGACTAGGCCATGCGCCCTAAGCCCACGATCCCCTAAACCCTAACCCCCTACATTCGGCTGACTTCATGTCATGAAGGGGCCTAGATAATCACAATTCATGCCTTAGCTAGACCTCAAATTGACATTGGTAATTATTTAGGCCTCTACCATACATAACCCATATAAACTCCTAAGTAGCATCAGTTTCTAGTTTCGCTTTCCATGTTCTTTTCCATTGGATTTCGCCATCAGCCCCCCCAGACCCCACATAATCCCTCTACATCATTATATACCCCTACATAACCTTATATATCAGCGTATTACCCCTGATATCCTTATGTTGTGCACTGTCAGTACCAAGGCCCTCAACCACTTGAGAGCTCTCGCCCAAAGGGCTTGTACAGTTCATTTTGCAGATTTGACCCAGGATCTAGGGGTCAGGAGCTCAGGGTTTAGGAGTTGTGTGTTTAGGATTTTGGAGTTTGGGAATTTCGGGTTTAGGAGTTTCGGGGTTTGGGGGTTTACGGCTTAGGGTTTGTACTGGGGCTTGGAGGTTCCAGTTTAAGGCTGGATTCTTGTGGCGTTGCTTACATTGCAGGATTCAGGATCTAGGGTCTCCGGCTTAGGGTCTGCACGTTACAAGAACAAACGGCTTCCTAGTGGATTAATGCATCCATGTATTTCGGCGTACAGTATAACGTAACCACAAATGTAGAACATGTGTGCGTACGTGCTTTCTTTTCTTGGGAGTGTTGTTACGACAAGATGTCTGGGTAAACCTTGGCAGGGCAGGAAGCTCTCAGTTCTAAAGCGTGACATGCATACACAGCAACGCGTTCTCCAAGACAGCTCCATCAACAGCAAATCGACAAGAGGACAGGAAGCCCCATGTTAGCCCTGTGAAAAACTCTAAACCTTGAGGGTTTACAAAGGGTTTTCCATTTTTGGGTGCGCAGCTGCCGAGACTAAGGTTTAGCGGTGGTTTTGCTTTTTTTTTGCGCTTCAAGGTCTATAGGGCTTAGTCTGATTCTCAGTGGTCTCGCCCAAGGGCCAGGATTAACGAAGACTCCCTTCAGCCCAGCCACATTCACGTATAGTTGCAACATGTGAGCTATAGTGTAAACTCCTAGTATCCCCCTTAATAACCCCTATAATAGCGCCCCATATAGTCCCCTATATAACCCCCTTTAAGGAGTTTAGACTAAAGCTCATGTAATGTCCCACTACTCACTAGTAAGCCAGGATAGCTTGACCACCCTAGTTCCTTTCTCACCCCTTGCGGCTGTGGACGTGAGGTTCTTTGTTTGACCCAGCTCGGCGGGTGCAAAGTGAATAGTTCGTTTCCCCCCGACGTCTACCACCCCCTACAGGGGTTACCCAATTAGAAGTAGGGGTATAAGCCCAGTTGTAAGTAGTTACTAAGTCCCACGGGCCCCCAAGTACCACCCCTCCCTCACACCCTGACATTGAAAATGCGTCTTGTGCACAATATTGAATTATTTGATGCGACAAGGTGTGTTTAACATTACATTTGAAGGGAAAGCAATTAAATACCAGATTAGAGCGTCCCAAGTGAATAGATACAAGAAAAGACCTAAACCCTAGAACCCTAAACCCTAAACCCTAGAACCCTAAACCCTAAACCCAGGGGGCCCACTAAAGGATGGACACGAAGAAAGTTCAGGTGCTCAGAGGAGGCTTCATCTTGAAAAAAAACCGAGGGATCATGTAAGGGTTTAGGGTTTAGGGTTTAGGGTCATAGACACAATGAGAGACAGCATGGATATTCCTCAAGATTTTACCAAGACCTACACTGAAAATTCCTTCGCCCTAAAGGGCATCCTTGAACCCAACCTGTTGTGCAGGTAGCCAGACCACCATGGGCTATTAGACCCCAAATTCCCTATTAGGACCCTATTAAGGGTAGATTAAGGTACCCTTAAGGTCTAATAGCCCATAGTGGGATGGGTAGTTGACAAAGTTCAGGTTGTTACTTTCTTTCATATGCTGGGAATGCTTTTGCTCTGTAGGTACGCGTCTACAGAAATCCAAGTTTCCGAAGAACAGGTGCATGGAAGTTCTATTGCGAATGGATGGGCCTGAATGCAGCCGGGTAGGGGGTTTGAATTATGACATCCGCTCAGCATGTGCTGGCTTAAATTTGCATTTAGTGAATAACCTTAACCATCAGTATCCTTTAGGAGGACCCCCCTCCCTGTAATAGTATAATAGGAATATAAGAGGACCCTAATATAATCCTTATTATCCATAATAGTCACTATTACAGGGTGGGGGGTCCTCCTAAAGTATCCTACATAAGGACCCCCAGGCATGGGAATGCCCTCCATTCTATATCATCGAGGAAGTGCTTCCCAGTTCCGCGGAATTGAATGACAATACTTGAGTGCAGGACGCTGGGGTTCAAAAGTTGTTCCCGACAGATACTAAAAACCTGCATGACCCTTAGTACCCTAAACCTTGGGAGTTATGGTATTGCAGTTTACTTAGGTCATGCAAGATGCTTAGTACCAACAGTACTTGTATTCTTCGCGGAGCTTAAACAAAGCAACACGGTTTTGTTTATGTGTTCTTCGGAACCTGAACCTTTGACCCTTCGGGCAGCTTTAAAGTGGTCAGACACAGGCAACATGCCTGAAGCAGGACGCAGTCCTGAGGCTGAGGGCACCAAGAATGCGCATACTTGATGCGCAGGTGCCTCTTACCGTATCGATTGCGAAAAAAGGTGGAAAAGCGCGGCTGGTGATGCCCAGTGGCTTTTTGACATTTTTCACAGAACCCCATAGATCTGTTGCCTGACTCCATGGTTCAGGTCTAGTTTCGTTCATCAGCTACGTAGTGTGCTCCCATCTTGAACCCTAAGAATAAGTGCAATATATATATATATATCTATATTTGTATATATACGCTTGTATGTATATCACATGTGTATATATATATACACACATACCTTGGGGTTGTGAAGGGATTGCAGGGTCCCTCTTAAGAGCTGTATCAGAACCCTTTTCAGAGGCTCTACACATGCCCAAGGCAACATGGCTTGTTGAGTATCAATGCTGGCACAAGCTGGGAGAGAGGCGAGGAGAAGGACCATTAGGGCTATATTCGGGTTATATGGGGGTTAATAAGGGATCATGGAAAATAAAGTGGAAACTACTATATCGGGTTTAGTGTTTAGGTTAGGAGGAACCTTCCCCGAATCGGCTTGCTGAGGCTTCAACCCTCTTTTGCTCCCTAAACCCTAAAGCCTACTTTGAAGCCCTTCAGTGAGCAAATAACACGGGCTTGGCAAGCTTGCTACACTTTGCCGTAGGATTCGATTATAGTTCTTGGTGTGTGTGGAGAGGCTTCCCCTGAAATAGTGGCGAGAGCGTGTACATGTATATGTATATACAGACATTTTCTTAAACCTGCGATGAGTCCCACAGAGTTAAATCACCGCCGAAGCGATGCTTATTGAAAGCCACAGGGGCCATATGTAACCTCATGTGAATGCGGAGTTGCCTTTTGGGCCTTCGGGGTCAGTGTACATAAACAATCATGGGCCATTTGCTGCAGACAACTGCGGCGGGCTTGGGTTTAGCATTCTCTGTTTTAGGGGCTATGTTTACATTGGGTTTACATGCTGTAACCGCAGCTATCGTAGTACTGGCAACCATCACAAGGACCTGAAAGAGATTGTGCTGAGGCTGGCAGCTGCGCTCCATGATTCGACCGGGCGCCATCGGAGGGAACGGTGAAAATGGGCGAGCTGCCAAGTGAGGGGTTCAGAGTTCCATCGCCACCACCACATCTTCGTGTCCAGTCGCCGGCAGTTTCAATCGGATACTTACCCTGCCGTATGACGAAGACTTATCCAAAGCTCGTAAAGCTGTAACACATGATGATTGGCTTACATTGCTCTTCAAAGGCATCCCTTGGAGGGTTCCCCGGTGAACATTGCATGGGCACCTGACTGACACTGTCGTAGGCACAGAGTTCAGAGTCGGAATGTAGGCTGTAAGGCGTAGGGTTTGTAGACCGGTTTTTGTCCACGCGGAAGAGCCTACCTCGCTGCTTGGCTTCATAATTTGTTGGCCAGACTTTCGACATACCTCAACCACGTGCACTGAACTTACATCCAGTATGATTACGACAACGACAACGATGATGATGATGATGAGGATGATGATGATGATGATGATGATGACCACCACCACCGCCGCCGCCGCCGCCATCACCACCACCACCTCCGCCGCAACCACCGCCACCACCGCCACCACCACAACCACCGCCGCCACCACCACCGCCGCCGCCGCCGCCGCCGCCGCCGCCACCACTGTTGTGCTGCCACCACACAGGCGAGCGCGCAGAGGGATGGTGCTGCCAGGAATTTGCATTAGTAGGTTGTTTTGGTT
>CAJNIZ010017757.1:10953-54763 GCA_905231905.1 Symbiodinium pilosum
ACCGCGTCAGTAAAACGCATGGTTCCGCGATAGTGATTGATACGAGAACCGAAGGTTCAAAGGGTTTAGGCCACCGCTCAGATGATTTTGTCTGGGCTCATTCCGTCCACTAATCCATGAAATCCAACGGCAAGCACCTGTTCGGGGAGGTGATATTGAAAATGCCCTGGGGCTCTGCGGAAGCTCTCTCTGGCACCGTCTTCCCTAAGCACCCCTGAACGGACAATCCTGCGTCGTTGACTACCTGGTCCCCAGTAGGGGATGCACCCCTATGTTCAGGGTTGGTTTATGGGGGTCATAGAGGGTTATGTAGAGTTTAGGGTTTCCCAAAATTAGGGGGTAATACCGGATAATGGAAAGAACATGGCAACTATTATTTAGGGTTTATGGATTCAGTATTTCTTACATAATCCTTTAGAACATGTCCTGTACTATTCCCTTCACTTCCCCATAGTAGTTCCTAATATACCCTAACAATCTTCTAAATCCGTACCCCTATCCCTGTCCGCTACTAAACACACGAGAGTTGAGACCTTACCGGTTGGTCAGTAGGGAATGGAGAGCCGGCTCCTATGGTCCCCACTACTGTAGTATTTACAATTTTCTTTTCCTTTCAATTATTCCCCACTAGCAGCCCTAAACCCGCACAGCCCCAGCTTCCATTTCATCCGACTAAACAAGCAAAACTGGTCAAATTCCAACGACCTCGTCCGACCTCACCACCTTAAACGCCTTTCTTCTTGGTGGAAGCTGACCCTAGGGCGGCTTGATATTACTAAGTTCTGGAATGTGAAGGGTTAAGGGCTTGGGGCTTAAGGGTTTAAGGGTGTAGGGTTTAAGGGTTTAAAGGTGTAGGGCTTGGGGTATAGAATTGCCAGAAGCAAAAGGCTGGTTACCGGAGATCAAGACCAGCGGGCCAGTACGGTCCGCGTCATCAAGTTGCTCAGTGCCTCGGCTCATTTCTGGGTTTAGGGTTTAGGGTTTGGGGTTTAGGGTTTAGGGTTTAGTTGGTCCACATAAGAGTTACAGAATAGTCGATCTGCATAAGAGCTAGAGTCTCAAGTCTTTAAAGGGGGTTATATAGGAGGGTGTATAGGGCCTAGGGGGCTATTATGGGGCTTATTTAGGGGGAGAATGTTACCATGGCAATGAAGAATGCCCCCCCCGCCCAGAACTTGTCTTGCGTTTTTGGTTTACGGAAGGTAGGGGCTGGTAATAGTAAACCAAGGGGTTGGGGTAGGACCAGGTAGTGCAGCTCGTAATACTGGTAGGACAAGGGAATCTATTGAAATCGGGGCATTTTCGGCTGGCAGCAAACCTGCCACCCCCTTATTATTGCCGATGGATCTTGTTCAGACCTTCTCGGGTCAAAAAATGTTACAAAGCAAATTTGATCATCCGGGATTCGTCTGTCTCGGCAACATTATATTATTGCCACCCCCTTTGATCATGTGATTGCAACATTACATTATTGCCACCCCCTTTAATCATGTGATGGCTACACCACTGGGAGTTTGGACTATAGCTCGGAAAGCTGCCGTGGAGAGGGCACTGGAGGGGCCACGCGCAGATGTTTTGTTTCTCCTGCGTCCTGCTTCAATCAATCAACCAATCAATCCAATCAGGCTTCTTGTAGTTTTGAGCAATCGGGCACTTGTAGATGAAGCCAATCAAATGCAGCATGTTGTGTAGTTGCTCAGGATGCAACCTTTCATCCAAGCCGTTCCCACCAAATTAAACATGGAACCAAGCGCTAAAATTAAAGGGTAGTCTTTCTAGGGTTTTTGGGGATGCCATATTATGGGTGTTGGAGGTGTGCACAGTTTCTTTGATCCATTTCTGAGCTTCCTTTGCTCTCAGACAAAGGCTGACAAGCTATTCTCTTCTCCTTAAAATTGCCTGGCAGCAGAACAAATGGGGGCACCTGCGGAAAATGCTTTCCGCCTCCCCTCAGCCCCCGCCTTCGAAAAGGCCAGCAAAACACGCCGCCCAGACACCACAGTCCCCCGGTCCGTTGCGTGAATGTATATCTAGGATCCGCACGGAGCATGTTATGTGTCTGAACCCTTCAGAATCTCTGCAAGCAGAGTAACATCCATGGTTGCATTGGTAATCCTCAGAAAGAGCCGACCACAGAGGGACCCCCATCGATGTGTAGAGCTTCAGTATGGGTATAAAGTGCTATATAGGGATTATATAATGGGATAGACGGGAAGAGCCCTAAACCCTGAACCGATGGTTGCTGAAGGAATCGTGCGAACACTTCGTATCATCAAGACGGCTGCTTGGCCAGAGCATCTGCTTCTTAAACCAACTAAAATATGGGGGGTTTCCCAAAATTAGTTTAGGGTTTAGGATTTAGAGTTACCTTTTTTGGGGTCCCAATACTAAGGATTCACGTATCTTGGGGTTTACATTGGGGTCCCCGTATTTTGGGAAACTACAATATATAGGTGACTCCTGATTTGTTTAGAACTCGGGGGTTACTTCAGGATAGGCGCAAGGAAGCATCCCCACGGGGAAGCATCCATGCAACATCCATATATGTCAAATCACACAGAATTCACGCATCAGCGTACAGGGAAGCATCCACTTTCCCCTTTGGCCCTTGGTCTTTCTCTCAGACGAATAGTGGAGACTCATGCGGAAGTAAAGCCTGTAGTGTTGTAGTCGTTTTCTCACGTGCAGTCGTATATGGAAATAGCAGGCTCGGCTGAGGTAGCCAAAAGGGAGAACAACAATCAACACAAGCTCATAGGTTGCACTGTTCCGACAGCTTCGACTCTTGGTGGGGACCTGCATCGCCAGCATTGGCGCCCTGTTCTGGTCGATGGTGACGTGGCAGAAAGCACTTCAGTCTTTTCGTTTCTTCGTTCAGGAGCCGCAGCTCTGCGCGCGTTTTGCTTTTAGTTGTTCAGTAGCCCGGCATGTTGTAGGTAGCCTGAGTATGGACATTGCTTAGGTTTCTGGATCCCAGAAATCAGCAAAGAACCCCCGCCCTTGTTGGACAATTTCCACGCAGAGAGACCATCGCTGTCCACATGCCCCAGGTTTGGCTGACAATAAGTAGTCTCGTTGGCATAAAAGGACTTTGGCTACTCATCTTCCCCGGATCTGCTTGTAATATGTAAACTACAGCCTAAACCCCCAAAGTCTACACCCTAAGTCCTAAACCCAAGACCCTAAATCAAAGTACGTAAAGGCGGTGTTTGGACCTCAGCCGAGGTGATGCTTTTCCTCGTCAAATTGGGTTTCTCGCTCATCATCTGCCAGGCACATCAAAAGGGTTTAGGGTTTATAGTCCCCCTTAAGTAGATAGAATATGGGGTATGTGGGGATCTCATTATACTATGCCCAAAGCCATATTCTATCTACTTAGGGGGGACTATAGGGGTATGGGCCTCCCAAATATGGGGCGCCTTTTGGGATTCCTTGATGAAGGATTTCTGCTGTTAGAACTGCTCGTTTGAAGCTAGAGCTTGGAGAGTCCAGCGGAGTTGGGTTATGTTTACTGTTATGAGTATTATTACTATTACTATTAGTAACATTCCTATTGTTACTCTTATTTCTATTTGTTTACTACTGTTTCTGTTAATTATTACTTTCATTCCTAATACTACTTGCGTGCAGGCAATTCAAGGCTTCATCCTCGACGACCAGAATCTGGCCCGGATGTTCAGCAGCCCCTTTCTTCCTCAGCAGGACATTCATATAACCCCTATAGAACCCCAATATAATCCCAATATGACCCCTATATAGCCCCTATAGAGGTTGGTTTCGTGAGTCGGTCCACTGAGACTTAATATTAACGAACCCCGCAACTCCCCAGCTGTTTCAGCATCAGCCTGCATGTAGTCGTCTTGTAACCCTAGGTACGTGGAAGTGCTTCCCGACCCTGTTGTTGTATTTCAGGTACGTATACAATCCCCTGTCATATGGTACTTTCCCTATATAGGGGGACCCCAATATAGACCCCAAAATACTATAATCCTTATTTTAGGGACACCCAAAATGGTACCCCTAATTTTAGGAAACGCCCGTATTCCTTCGACGCAGGGGGCTTATTCTCATTCCTTTGGGCCCTTGTGGTCCCCTACCAGGAATTCTATGAAAATCTTCAAAAAAAAACCTTCCTGTACTGAGCTTTGCCAGCCTTGTGAAGCCCACTTCTAAGTTGTTGGGCCCTATACTTCCTAAACCCTAAACAATAAACCTGGGGTTTCCCAAAGTTAGGGGTGCCTTTCTGGTGGTCCCTATAGCAAGGACTTTGGTATTTTTGGATCTAAAATGGTGTCCCCCTACTAAGGGAAATTACCATCTATATTGGGATTTATATGAAGGCCCCCTAATTGATCTTTAGCCCTGAACCTATATTGGGCTCTAGATTAAGGCCCCCTCTTCTTCTTGTTGTTTCAACCCCTAGCTTTTCTCAGTGTGGTTTCTAGCTCTATCCTGGGGCTGGAGACCTTCCTTAGTGGTTGTTAGTACGGAATCAGGGACTGTAATATTGTATGAGACATATAGGGATTATATTTCCTTATTCCCTACTAAGAACCACTAAGGTTCTAAGTTACTGGCAGATTTGGATTTTCACTACGCCACAGGCCTTTATAGGGGTAGTTTTCTACATGTGTATCGGGGATCCCCTGTTTGAGCAGTCACAGCGGAGCCTCAGGAATGATCTGGACACCCGCCTGGAGATGAATAACTTGTATGGCAGCTTCTTGAAAGCCCTCTACACCATGTTCGAGGCTGCATCAGCGTACATACAGAGGAATGAACAGGGATTTTCTGGTTTATGTATGGGGTATTGGGGGGGAGGGTTGGCTCAGAGTTCGCCAGCATTCTGCGGATTCTCTCTTCTTGCAGGGGTGCTTTTCGTATGTGGATTCCCTATGTTGTTTATCATATATTGCTATAAAGAGCCCTTAATCTATGACACCTATTATTATAAAGAGCCCTTAATCTATGACACCTATTATCGACCATTAGCTGGGTGGGGGCAGGTTTTCTTGTAAATGTCACCGTCATTCGGTGAGGAGAGGCAGCATCTAGACCCCAGACTGGGTCCTGCATGTAGACTGCTAGGCAGGGTGAAGCCCAAGTGACAACCGGAAAGTTGTGGATTGTTTCTTAGGTTGAGCATTATGGAGAACGCAGGCCGTTGACAGCACAAGATCCCTACTTAGACTTGAGAGATAGTCGCCATGGACTCCGTTCTAGACTACCCTTTATATACTTCCCAAGTGTATTTCATCTCTAGGCTTTAAGCCGTAGACCCCAAAGTAACTTCTGGGTATCCATTCACGACAAAAACTTGTATACTTTGAACCGAAAGTTTCAAAAAGCTTGACATTGAGCAATACCTAAACCCTGAACCCTAAATCCTAAACCCTTAACCAATAGGTGACGCACTCGGGCAGCTGGCCAGCGAGAGTGCGGCCTGTGATAGACAAGGTCAGCCCTTGGTACTCCTTGCCGCTGGGCGGCTGTCATCATAGTAGTAATAGTCATCTAAACCCTAAACCCTAACCCCTAAACCCTATACCTGTAACAGAGGACGTAATAGAAGTAGAGGAGGTGGTGGTAGTAGCAATTGCAGTAGGATTTGCTGGAAATTGCAGGGCAAACTTCGTTTTGCAGAAATTTGGGAGGACAACCAATTTTTTGGTACGTTAATTTTCGTGGCTTTGAACCGACGGTGCCTACGTCAACTGATCCCTGCCTGACAGGGATAATGCACTCTGATTTCTGGTGCTGCTTCAATCTCAGCTCTTTCTTCTTCCTCCACTGACCTTTCTAAATTCAGAGACTCCCTTAGTGTATCCCGGAAAGAAAGCACTTCCTCTACAGATAGTCCGTAGTTAATGCCAGCTCTCCGTCTCACATGCACCACTCTTAACCCAGTGCCCAAGTTTGTCCACCTGTTGCCCTCCAATGGCAACTCCATCTACTCTGCTGCCACATCATTTTGCTTCATGGCTGGTTGGGCCCCTACGCCAATGACTACCACCTTGTCAGGCTCTTTACCGCCCTCCTCAGTTCAGGATCCACGATGCTGGACATATCTCCTCAGAAAAGCCGTAGACTCGTGGTTTCAGACAGGGATGCCCTCTCTCTCTGTACCTTCTTATATAATCTTACCGTGACTCAGTGGTTCTCAGACCTAGAGCCCTCATAAGGTCGGCTTCAAACGCTCTGCGGAGTTAGGAGCAATTTAGAGTACGCTGATAACACAGCAATCCTGCCTAAGTCAGCTGAGCAGTGCATGACGTGCGCAGGCTAGCCCTGAGTACTTTCATTGGCCCTCATCGCCTACAGGATTACGTGCATTGCAGTACTTTTGGTAGTGCCTTGCGTATCTGACAGCAAGCAAGCGCAAAAGACAACAATGCGGCCACGTGGTTTACTTTGACGCCGAAATAGATAGTTGTGGTCCGCTATCGCCTTGCATTGCGCCAATCTTTGGGGCGCACTGGGATCAGGGCACCCGTATAACATGCCGGCGAGGGCACCGTACTCCCAGCGCTTGAAATGGCATCGTCTTTTGCTCCATGCCTGCAGTACATGCGGGAAAGCTTCAGGCTACGCTGTCTCAGGAGCAACGAGCGAACAGGGTTCGCGGGCTCGCGGATGTTGGGCCAAGCTTGTTGAAGATAATCGGAGTGAAGTGCAGGCAGCAAGGAGGGTTCGCAATGCAGAAGCCTCCGACTTCCGAACATGATAGCTTCTGTGGAGCCTGTTCTGATCAGGATGTTCCCGTGGGTTTCCTGCAACTTACGTGGGAAAGCCGCCTCGTAGAAATCGGCCCAGACTATGTTTGCCAGAGAGTTATCACCCCCCACCGCAGCTTGACTCCCAGGGCACGCGTTCATTGCGAGGCCACCCTCAATCTTTGGAGTACCAGTCGCCACTCATGTCCTCCACACAATGTGAGCTGTAGTTTAAACTCCTTAAAGGGGGTTTATATAGGGGACTACTATAGGGTTTATTAAGGGGGATACTAGGAGTTTTGACTATGGCTCATGTAGACCTACAAGGGGCCGCTGAAAGAGCAGCGGGGCCCAGGCTCCATCGGTTGGAGTCAGAACCTACCACGCTTGTCGTTCCTATCCACTACGACATGCATCATTCCTTATGGCATTCCCAACTCCTCTCTGGTCCGGCTCACGCACTTATCTTGCGCCCCAGTTTGGATGAACAATACAGCTTTGCACAGGCAAATTCAGCCAATTGCTAACAGTAAATTGAAAGCTGCCGGTGCGAACCCATTTACGACGCAAAACCTGCGCATACAAAACAAAACTTCTGGAGAGAGAGCGTGCCTTCGCCCTTACACCCACCATCCGCAGGTCATCAATGTACTATAACACAGTGGCCGAAATTATCAATGGTAGGTTTTATTTCGGCGAAAACTTCCAAAACTGTGAAAGAGAGACTAAAACTGGAATGCCTCTAGCAACTGAGAATTTCGAAGGGGGACCCCTTCAGTCATTTGTTGTCAAGCCATAATCGGAAACCACTACAGTAATTATATTGCGGTAATATTGGGATAATGGAAACTACTATAGTAATTATATGTCAAGCCCTTGGTGCTTGGATCAGGAGGCGTTCAGATGCAATCTTGGAGGACAACCATAACATGACCTAATCCTTGCGAAAGTTATGCCTGGTTCATGATGCATGACAACAAGTGGAGGGCACATGTGACGCAAATCGTTTGCAAGCAACATCATGCAAACAAGCGTTCTCCTTTGTAATAACTGCGGGCAAGCGCGAATGTGACATTCTATACGGCCATAAGAATTACCAATGTCATGTTGTTGTTGTTGTTTTCGAAGTTCCCTGTACCATAGATATAAAAAGAATTAAGAATCACAATGTTGGCTTGTCTTGGCACCCGTAGTAGATCGGAGTGCGAAAGATTATGGGCTAGGTTCTCATATGCGCTGTGGCCAGTTCATGCTTCTGTGACATACTCCACAAACTCCAAAAATATCTGGATTTTGTTTTTCTCTTTTAAGTGTGCTGTGCTAATTGTTTTGCCTACTTCGGGGTCCAGGTAACAGACAACAACAATTGACAATGGAGTGAACCGTACGGAGACCCGCAACTTTGCGAAAACATGCCGTAGACCACATACTTTCTCCCCACACCCCTGTTTTGATAGGAAGGAATGGCCCCTGGAGCCCAATCCTTCCAATCAAGCCGCCAACCCAGGCCATTTCTCGGCTATATCACTCTGGTGGTTTTTGCCGTGATAAGAGTAGTCACAGCACTCTTCCTCAAGGCTGGTTTTGGGTTTCATGGCTTTGCTGTGGGCTTTTCTTTGCAAAGGGCTGGACTTGCAGTAAAGGGATTCGGGAAGTCGGTCATTTTAGGGCGTGTTGGCAGGATAATGGAATCTCCCTATAGGTTTCTGGATACATGAAAAGTGAAGGGCGATCTTCTTAAGTTTGTTCGTTGCGCTTCAGCTTCTGAACAATCATGGCCAGCTTGGGAAGTTGAGGCAAATTTTGCCGTTTGTTTCCTTTTTCCTTGAGCTCAACTGGTCCGCGACGTGAGGATCCTATTGTTTGGAGGTTGAGATTAGGCTGCGATTGCTCAGCGGCGTTAAGCCTGGAGTTTCCAAACATGGGGGTCCCATACGCATAAGTCGGCCAACTCGAGCTTGAAGATTGCCTAAGCCAATCATTCCAGCATGATCGTTTTGTCGGAAGGAAACCCTGGCCAGTGCTGCAAACGACGCGGACATGCAGATTGAAGAAAGTCGTAAGACAGCTCGAGACTACCAGAAAAAGCTGGAAGAGTCTGGGCCGTTGAGTGGTATGAAAACTCCTCAAATGTGGGTTATATTGGTGATTATATAGGTTTAGGGTTTAGTTGCTCTTTTTGCTTGCTTGCTGGGAGGCGATCAGCCCTTGAACTTCTCTCATTAATCATGCTTCGGGAACACTATTTGCGTTGCATTTGCTTTTAAAACTATAGCTACATGTGCGTCATAATGTCATATTCCCTTAGTTTGGCTGTTATATCCATTAAGAACTAATTGTTTGAATCACCAAAACTATCCGTCGCTTGAGCTTGCAAAGTCCTCACTGCCTTGACCTAGCTCAGGATCTCTTCCGGGCGGTTGACGAAGATGGGAATGATTGGCTCTCTCCGGAGGATGACCAACATAGGAATGACCAACATAGGAACCAGGACCTTCCTTGTACCCTTAATTGGGGTATGTGGTCCCTAATAGTGGGTACTTAGGCCCTAATAGAGGGTAGGAGGAGGGTCTAGGAATAGATGGTAGATTGTCAAAATGATGGCCCCCCAATGTTTAGGGTACCGAAAAGGGACCACGATTTTGACAATCCCTCACATTGCGCACAGTGGTGGCTGGGTGTAGGTTTGAAGCCGTAATGCTTTACACCGACAAGGATGCCCAGACTCAGATCTTTCCACTACGCATGTGCATATCGTTGCAACACAATTTCCCCACAACTGAACACTATGATGGTGTATTCCCGGACATGCGTTGCAGCCTGCTGTTGCTGCCGGGTTTGTCTGCAATCGTGTGAGTTCTTGAATGGGGCCCTTGGGCCTTCATCCAATTTCTGTTGCGGAGTCCGTCTGGGTGGCGGCAAGATCAGCTCTTAGGCTCGTACTAAGCCCATTGCGGCTTTTTGTAAAGCGTCTTTCCGTGGGGGGGTTGTCACAAGTATGGTCCCATTTTAGGGTACCCTAAATTTTGGTGGCCCTGCTGAAAATTACCTCAACCTGATTTGCGCAAGGAATTTGTTCAAGCGCTTAGCCTGCCGGGCGTGCAGCGATATTTAGCCACCTGGCGGTTAGGGGTCAGTGCATTAAAAGGCACGGCAGAGAGGAGTTAAGGGGTAGGATAGGAATACGTGGATACCTTCCAGGCGGTAGGCCTTAGTACAACGGTGTACCATGGTGTACCCATAGCCGACTTTAGCCCAGATGCACTTCTCTCAAACACAGACAGCAAGGGCGGTACTCAGCCCATACATGTTCCTACTTGTGCTAGATGGGCGTTGATTAGGTTGGGAATGATCATTTAAAAGAAATCGCAAGGGTGTTCATACGATGCATTCTCAACTTTATCAGCCACCCTACAAATAAGATTCTGACGTTTCTCGGCAGACGGGGGACCGGTATTCTTGATGCCTAGTCGTATGGGGGTGGTACAGCAAAACGGGTACAGGGCAGGCCTCCAGCACATCTCTCATTTGAGAAGTTTACCTTGCGAATCCACAACATGTATGCGGAGCTTTTCAAAACTGGGGGCCAGTGTACACACAGAAAGCACGTGCGGCCAGAGTCCTTAGGAATCCTCCTTCTCCTTACCATTTCAACAGAGCCTGTACATCACCGTGTTTTGGCAGTCTTTACGAATCCCAGCCAAGTCAAGAAGCCCAATTAAGCCCTGCTCCTGGACAACATCTGGTTGATATATGACCTATAGTCTAAACTCCTTAAAGGGGGTTATATAGGGGCTTATATAAGGGACTACCATAGGGGGTTGTTAAGGGGGATACTAGGAGTTTGGACTATGGCTCATATACCTTGCGTTGAGTGTCCGAGGCAATTCTGGAGCTTAAAGTTTCGGACTGCGGCCCATTGTTTCTTGGCTGAGTTTTAAGACAGCGTGATGCTTTTCCAGGGTTCATGATGTGAGTTTTGGGGCGTTGTTGGTGCATGTGGGGCTCATATTCGAGGGATCACCCTTCCCAGAATGCTACAAAGAAACCCGTCCTCCTCGAATAGTGCATACTGGTTCAATACAGCTAACAGTGAGAAGCCTTAGTAGGCTCTGCGCATGTGAAGAATGATTCTCACACTGAGGTCAACTAAGAGTTCCTTTTCTCATCAACCAACATAATCATCCGGAAGGAACAAGTTATGACCGAAATGGGGACTAGATCCATGCAGCACACTTTCCGAAGTGAGGCCCTTGGAAAGCCCCAGGCTTGAGACATGTGAATTGCGACAGTCTCGACACCTAAGACGCTACAGCAACTGGCGCTATCAGACCTTTGATGCTTTAATACTGCTTCACAAGTATTACTGGTGGGCATGACTCCTTGCAAAGATCCATGGGCAGCCCCTTTAGAGAGTCCAGTTGCGCGAGGGATCCCTGCATGTGGGGTGTGGCTTCTTGCGTGCACCAAAGTTGTTGATACTTGCATTTGCGAATGTTGGATGGCTCGTCCCAGAGGCGATGCATTGCATGAGTATATGAAGCGTCTTTGTGAAGCATGGGGTGATTTTGCCGGTGTCACCCCACAGCTGCACGGAGATTCACGACAGAAGTTGTATGTGCGGTGGCGCTTTTTAGGAACGGACTTTTGATAAGCTAAAGTGCGGCTAGAAACGCTACGATCACGCCCGACCCAGTTTGCCGTGGATACGAACCCTATGTGTCAAAGCAAGAACTATAGATTCTACTCAAAGCGTCCATATCCCGGCAAGACCAAAAAACCGAGGTGAACCTCTACATAGGAGTTCCTCACGAGAGCTAGATTGAAAAGCACTCATCCTTGAGTGGACCCCTATGCATTTTTCAGGGCACAATCGGTTGCCTAAGACTGAGTACGCGCCCCAGTCTTTCACACCCCCACAGCCCACACTGAGAAAGCCCCTGACGCAAATCATCGCTGTGTTCTTGGAGGTTTGAAATTCTCGACGATGGCGACGGACACTGGGCCGTTATGTGCAACATTTTCTCGTTCAGTGGTGCCTACCCCACGCCCCACAAATCATTGCCTGAAGGCCCGAAGAGCCCAGTTTCAATTCACGTTATCGGAGCTCTGGAGCTTAAGTGGGAGTACTGGGAACATCTCAAAGGTTCAGAGATCCTTGCGAAGTCATCCCTGTGTGAGTGGCAGTCTTGATATGCTGCCCATTGTAAGAAAAAGTGTCTCCAACGGACCGATGCCGCGAATTCTTTTCCAAACTTCCGTGATTGTTCGGCCCAATATCAAACACCGACACGAAAGCACCCACGCACACACATCTGGACACTTAAGCTTCTATCATGATTGCAAAGGAAAGATCACCACACACAAGAAAACACTAAGCTTACTTCAGAACAGCCCAGGAAAGATCACGATTGCAGAATTTTGCAAGGGCTTGATGCAGCTCAAGGGGCATGCGCGGGCGTTGGACATGGTGGCTGCTTGGCAGGAGTCCCTTCAAAACGGAAGACCGCATTAACGTTGAAATATAGACTGTGTTTACATGGCGGCGAGTGATACTACCTCCCTCCAGCATTAAGCATACCCCATTCAATGATTGCATGTGGGTATTAGTGTATGGCTATGTATGGAAAGCGCCCAGAGAAACATAGTGTGGAAGATTGACGGACTAGGAAAAAGTATCCCATTTTCACCATTATTCCATAAGGAAGGTGTAACCTGTCCACACTCCCTACGTGAATGCCTTAGGCTGCAACATGATCATACCAGCCTGTAATGTGCCCCTAAAATTTGCATACCAATTCGTGGCTGTCGCGCAATGTTTAGATGATGACTGGCAGCCGGCGAGAGAATTTTCCCCAGCATGATGTCGAAACTGACAGCCTCGATGGAAGACTGCCTGAACACCAAAAGTAGGTAGAATCATTGCCTTTTGGTCTGTTTTTAGGGGTTCTAACTTCACCTACTTTTGGGGTCCAGGTAGGCCCGTTCACAATGACAAAACGTGCGCAGGGACCCTCTTGCCATGCGGGCGCTTCCTCAAGTAGGGCCCCTCCTCATATCAGCTACACTCTAAACTCCTTAAAGGGGATTATATAGGGAAATATGCAGGGGAGTAGAATAGGGGTTTTTAGGGGGATACTAGGAGTTTAGACTATGGCCCACGTATATGTCAAATATGAGACTTGCTATACCCACCGGTCCCGAACAGGGCCCCAAAGTCTTGAGCTCACCCCTGAAAGGCACCAATTTGCGCCAACTTAAAACCCTAAACCCTAACCCCAAATAGTAGTTCCCGTTTGATTTTCCATTATCTCAATATAACCCTAAACCCTAATTTTACCCCAATGGGAACGCTAACACAGAATCTTTGAGTTCGCGGCCCCCAAACGCCAAAAGAGCTCAACAAAATTACCGTCTATTTATCTATCTATATACATATATATATATTTATATTGAGGTTGTAAGGTGAGGTATATGCTGGGGTCTATATTGGGTTACATATTGTGGTTATATTGGGGTATATATTTGGGTTAGATTGGGATAATGGAGAAGAAACGGAAACTACTATTCAGCTAAACCCACTGCAGTCTTTCTGGGAGTAGTGTATCCTGCGAAATACTGGCATTTTTTCTTGTGCGATGGGTATATCTCCAAGTGGTAATCCCGGTACCTCAGATAACCTTAAACCCTAAACATCCCTTCAGAGCTCACACAGGGCCCACTCCCAGGTTCTCCAGCGCGAAAGCGCAAAGGTACTTAAGGAGTGCCAGGACATCCACTTCAAGCTGAATCTGGGCAGCGAAGCAGTAATCCCCTTCCCCTAATTTTAGACCCCCCCTAATATTGAATACTACCCTTACTACCCATTACGGCATATTGTAATTTATTGTGGGGATTTAATATGAGGGGGCGGGGGGGGGGTAATAATAGGGGGGGGGGCAGCGAAGCAGTAAGTAAGTAGGTTTGAGATTCAGGGTTGGGGTTGCTAGCTGCATTGGGAGTTGTGGCAGGAAGCGGTGTCCCCAATTCAAGACGCACTTTAAAACAGCTGGTAGTGTAGGCCATACTCCGCCAGACCTTTAACTCCTCAACTGACAGTCTCAGCACTAAGGAAATCAATGTTCTCGACTGTACCAAGTCTGGATACGAATGGCAAACAGACCGAGACCAGCGGTCTTGCCTGAATTTTACATCTCTCAAGGAGATGAATTCGAGACTTTTTAGTGGCTTAATGGGACATCGGCAATTGGCGAAGCCAAATGCCTTGCAACCACAAGACTGGCAAAAGCACCACGCTACAAAAGACCCATAGTCTCGCATCAGCAGTAGGAATGCCAAGGAATTTGTGGTTATAGTCCCCCGAAAGTACATAGAATATGGCTTTGGGTATATCATAATAAGTTCCCCATATACCCCATATTCGATCTACTGAAGGGGGACTATAGACTCCTAGGTTGGGCCCTGGGTTTGGGGAGGCCTTCTTAGGGGCCATCGTACCTAAAGAAGCGGTAAGCGTGGATTGCATAGTGATGTTGACTTGAGCCCAACTTTGAGTTCCCACCGGAAATCTTCTGAGAATACTGGAAGAGCCGATGTATACTGTAGTAGTTTCCATTTTCTTTTCCATTATCTCTATATATCCCCAAAATACTATAGTAATTGGGGTTATATTGGGATAATGGAAAAGAAAATGGACACTAATATAGTATATTGTTGCTCACTTGGATGCTTCTGTCCTGCTTCCATCTAGTTATGCTTCTTGTTTTGCATTTGATTCACCATTATTCCATAATTGACCCCTAAACCCTAAACCCACGTATCACCACAGGTCAGCCAGCAGCTGTCGGCTGTCTTCTGATCGGCGTCTGAAGGGCTACAGAGGGACTGCTCGTTCAAGTTTTCCTGCTCATATCTTAACATGCCCTTGCATACCTCATCATGAGAGCCTATGCATCAACCCACAAGACTGGACAGCATATTCAAAGAGGCAGCAGCTAAGCCTAGCTGATGAGAGGTCATGCTTCTGGCTCAGGCTACAAAAACAAGCGATGCCTGCCCTAATCCAACCTTATCACCATAATATGTACGCCATCTGTCTTTGCCCTGAAGGTCATGACTATCCTGACAGTCGAGGGACCAAGGGATTCCGCCAAGTGAGCCATACTGAGAGTTCATTCGGACAGCTATTTGCAACTCTGTGGGCTGAAGGCAATATAAAGCAGGTATGTCGCTTTCGAAGCATAAGGGCAAGGACGAAAGGTGATCCAGTCCAGTCACCTGTACGGTGTTTTATCACAGCAGCTCCCAGAGGTATCACGATTCAGTCAACTTCTGATTCCCTTGCTGTTTAGATTTAGGGTTACTGTCTACTCAGACTATCATAGCGACCGTGTAGTGCAGCCTGCTCGCTGACACCCAGCTCCTGGTTGAAGGAGTGGAGTGCGCTGGCAAGTGGCTTTGATTTTATAACCCCTAGACAACCCGCTATAGTAGTTTCAATGTTCTTTTCCACTATCCCTACATAACCCCAATATAACCCTAATACACATACGCTATTGTACTGAAGTAGTTTCCATTTTCTTGTCCATTATGCCTGTATAACCCCAAATGTAACCCTAATATTATCCAAATTGGGTAGCAGTAATCCCCATGCAACCCATTATACTAGTTTCCATTATCTTTTCCATTTTCCTTGTATAACCCCAAGACAACATGAATAATAACCCAATGGGGTAATAGTGTTTCCGAAAGTAAAGGGACTTTAATGGGAATCCCCAAACAGGGAACCCCAAGAATATAGTAGGAATGTAATAGGAATATACTGTACCTACCAGGGTCCTTATATTCCGTTATGTTCCTACTATATTCTTGGGGTTCCCTGTTTGGGGTTCCCATTAAAGCCTTTTCAAAGTGTTGCCAGTTTGGGATGCTTTCAAGCGCCTCCCAACGGTTGGAACGAACCTACTTCCCTGTTTCGTCAGGCGCGCTCTGAATTGCAATTTGTGGTTCCTACCGCTTCATGTAGGGCTCGGGAGGGGAGGGGGCGGAACAGACAGGGAGAGGGAGTGTAGAAGAGAGGCCCACAACAATAGTAGTTCCCACTTTACATTTTCCATTGTCCCCATATAACCCCAATATAACCCCTATATAATATGGTAGCTTCCAATTTTTCCATTATCCCCTATATAAACTTTCGTCTGCATGAATTCTGGCTCGAAGTACCCAGCCCCGCGAGAGGGGATCCGAGCTCACCCTCTGAGGGGGAGGGTTCTCCTCTCCCTAGGGGTTTCTGGGCAGTTTGACATGGGGGTTTCCCAAAATTTGGGGGTTACCAAAAGGATTATAGTATATTGGGGTCTATTTTGGGGTCACCCTCTTTTGGGAAACTGCCAACTGTAAAGTTTTACTTGCGTTTTTGTAGTTGCAGCTTCAGAGGCCATAGACTCTAAACCCTAAACCCAAACCCTCCGCAAGCAGTGTGAATCAAGTCCCCTGCAAGCCTAAGACCACTCTGCCGGCCTCGAAGTCTCAGCAGGCGGTCTTGTGAGGCCTCATTACATGACCTGTAGTCTCAACTCCTTAAAGGGGGATATATAGGGGATTATATAGGGGACTACTATGGGGGTTCTTAGCGGGAATACTAGGAGTTTAGACTATGGCTCATATACTCTATCATCCCTATTTAACCTATTATAGTAGTTTCCATTTTATTCTCCATTATCCCTATATATTACCCCTATAGCATTCGTTCTCCAACTTTTTAGCTTGCCGCAAAGAGGGAACTTCTCGAAGTCTTCTGCGGTAAGGACCTAAAACCATGTCATGACCTAATCCTGAACAAACTCTAAACCCTCAACTCCAAACCTTTACAGAAGCTACTGTCAATATTAGGGTTACCAAGGGGGCATTCAGAGTGGGAAAGTGCTCCCCTTGGTAGTTTAGCATATTCCCTAGGATTATCCCCTCACAGGAACCCATGTCCAGTAGTTACATGGGAAGCATTAACTGAAGTTCGCATGAGCTACAGTCTTGACTCCTAGTATCCTTCTTTATCACCCCTATAATATTCCTCTATATAGTCCCCTATATAACCCCGTTAAAGGAGTTTAGATCGTAAACCCTAATCTCTAAATCCCATATAGCCCCCCATATAGCCCCCTTATAAGGAGTTTACACTAGAGCTCACCTGAAGACTTTCAGAACATCCCAGGTTTAGATGCCGCGGCCAACCTGCCAAGTGACCACAGAGGGGAATTCGCACATGGCAAAGAATGAGTCTGGGCTGAGTAGAGGATTTTTCTAGGTTGTTGACGAGGAACTATTATCAAGCTATGATAAGCAAAACTCGATCATCTGCTACATACCCATATTATGGTAATTTACTTTGAGCTTAGTTTAATTTCCTTAACAGCAACTCATTTCTTGGCGTTGAGTTTTAACATTTAGCGGGGTCTGGGGTTCAGAGCTTTGCGCCAGCCTTTAGTCTGGGTTTAGAGTTCATAGGCCTTGGGTTTAGACTTTCGGCGTGGGGCTCGTGGTCTTAGAGTCTCAGGATTGAAGGTCTATAGTCCTCCTAAAGTAGATTGAAATTGGGTATATGGGAATCTTATTATAGCATACCCAAAGCCATATTCTATCTACTTAAGGGGGACTATACCCTAAACCCTAAACCCTAAACCCCATATTCTATCTACTTAAGGGGGACTATACATAAGTAAACACCTGGGATGTTCTGAGGTTCCTCCGAAGGCTTCGAGGTTAACGGTTTAGGGTTAAGGATTTAGGGTTGAGGGTTTGAGGCCTGGGTGTTTTCGCAGTTTGCGCCAAGCGACAGAGGGGTCGGCATTTTGGGCAACAAGTCCTAAACCCCTAAACCCTAAACCTTAAACCTTAAACCCCAACAAACCCCAAAACCCTAAACCCTAAAGCCTTAAACCCTAGAAGACCAAGGAGGTGGGTTGGTCGGACATGCAGCAGCAATGGCTCCTTCGAGCGCTTGACCGGAAGTTTCAGCAGCAGGAGTAATGGGACTGGGACTATGGATAGTCCCCCTTATGTGGATCGAATATGGGGTATATGGGGATCTTGTTATACTTTACCAAATGCCATATTCTGTCTACATAAGTGGGACTATAAGGGTTTGAGTGTTATGCCGCGATTCATCCTCTAAGCTTCCACTAGTTACAACGACAAGCGTCGCACCTCCAACTACCTCTTCTCAAGCCTATGTACCCTCTACAGGGGCCACGAAAAAAGCAATTAAGGACACGGGGAGGTTTGCCCCTACACCCTGAACCTTCTGAACCAAACCTTACTTAGTAGTTTCCCCATATAAGGGGGCCCCAATACAGACCCCCAAATACTATATTCCTGAGAATGGGGACCCCAAAAGGGTACCCCTAAATTTGGGAAGCCCCCATTTGTGGGCCAACTGTGCTCAACTGCTACGCAGCTTGGAATTCCTTTTCTGGCTAATGGCCAGGTGAGGATTCACTTGGGAATTTTCATGGATATGTGAGCTATAGCCCAAACTCCTTAAAGGGGTATATATAGGGCATTATATAGGGGAGCACTCTATAGGGGTTATTGAGGGGGATACTAGGAGTTTAGACTATAGCTCATGTAGGGGGCACCCCAATAATGAAGAATCGTATGGAATTTGGGGGATACATAGGCCGCCCAGATACCCAGAAGATGTACGGGGATGTACAAGGTTCAGGAGCTACAGCACTTCGGTGTCCATACTACAATGCGTTTGATGCGCTAGGTCATATGAACTATAGTCTACACTCCTTAAGGTGTATAGGGTTCTTAAGGGGGATACTAGAAGTTTAGACAATGGCTCATATGGAGGATCCACATTTGGAGAACGTATCCTGTGTAGGTCTTTGTCTTTGTCATTGTGAGCCTGTTGTCTTCTGAAAGTAGGAAAAACACCCACATAATCCTATATATACCCTCATATAATCCCCCACATAATCCTATATATACCCTCATACAATCCCCTATATAACCCCTATAGCTCCTATAAACCCTATATAACCCCAGTGTCCATTTCATTTTTCATTTGATTTCTCCACTATTAAGGGGGATACTATAGGAGTTTACTGTGTTGGATTTCAGGAGCGGTTAGAACACATGTTGTTTCTGCTGACCACGTTCTTATCAGTGGTTCTTCGCATGTACTTGTTCTCTAGGGAGAAGTTGGGGTGTTTTTGGGGAGTGTCTATAGTCCATGTTCCAACCCCCTAAACTCTGGACACCCCCAAAGTGGTTTAAGTGACGTACCCACGAAGGAGGCTGTCATTCGGGATCTGCTTGTCTCTGCTGTGCGGCCTGACGTTGGCCAGCCATTCCGCGAAAGGATGACCGAGACTGGAGTCCAATTCAGCTCTTTGGAAGGGGTAGTGGGAAAGGGGTGGACAAAGGATAGTTTGGGGTTTGGGGCATGGGTCGCTCAGAATCAAATAGCCTCAAGCAACAAGGTCTCACGACAGCATCTGCATGGTATATGAATCCCTAATAGCAGTTATGACAGTGATAGTCATAACAGTCGTAACAGTGCCGGTAATCGTGACAGTCTGAGGGAACGACGGAAATGGAAGAGGAAATGGAAGCGAGCATATAAATGTGGAGTCTATAGGAGCGAATAAAGTGATCCACTCGTCCATTCCTTACTAACAACCCTAAACCCTAACTAAGCCCTGAATCCTGAACCCTGAGCCCGAAACCTTAAATGGTAGTTGTTGTTTTCTTTTCCTTTCTAACTAGCAACCAGTAAACCTTAAGCAAGGCACTTAATTAGTCTCGTCGGTCGGCTTTGGCGCCCATTTACATGAGATCTTTCTTGAAATTCTGGAGTGTGCTTTCTCAGCTCCATACAATACGGACTGGATATCTGACGAGGTGCGAATGTAGGAGGCGTATCCTGACCTGAACAATATTTTCCATGTCATTTTCCATAGTGCCCATCTAACCCTATTATATGAACCCTTGTCTCAAGAGATGGTTGCTAGCAAGACCACTCCACAAGGGGTCCAGCCTACAGCCTGCAACAAGGAACAGAAACTAAAGGTCTCGGGTTTAGGGACCCCTAAATCAAAATACGGAATGTGTTGTGCATCCCCTTAGAGGACCCTTTTGTTGAGGGGGGCGCGGGAGACGGTGCAAGTGCCGCAAATTCCCTGGGTTGCGTGCATGTTGTACATCCAAATCTACCCCTACATTATTCTTGTGCTTATTCAGGCGGTTTCCATCTTTCATCACCTATCAGCTTAAAACTCTATAGCTCCTCTACATAATCCCTTATATAACACCCTTTTTATGGAGTCTAGATAATGGCTCCTACATCCATAGTCCCTACAAGGAAGCTCAGGATTTGTCCCTGGCATCTCCCCTGGATGAGTTGCAGACAAGCCACGCCAGCTCACCCAAAGTGCGTGCGCTGAGCAATTTCAGCGAGGCAGTCCTTCGTGTTCAGGGAAACAAGAGTGGCATGGAAACACAAATAAACACACATATCTATATGTATAAGAATGAATAGGTATGCATATATACATATATTTATAGAGGATATATATGTATATATGTATATTATGTATACGCAGGGGCATGTAGGGTCTAGGGGGTTATTACCAAAAGCACGGGGAGTCCAATGGAAAAGAACATCGAGAATGAATCGGGAGCTGGGAGGATTTCGGGATGTAGCCAGTAATGGCTTAGGGAATAGAGCTAGGGCACACCTGAATCTAGGGACTTTCAGGATTTGAAGAGAGGTTTCCAAATGTCTTCAACCCTAAACCCTAAAGCCTAAACCCTAAACCCTAAAAGGTTTGAAGGCTTTAAGGTCAGGGCTTCAACATTTCGTGGCTGGGATGTTGCTGGCCGGGCTGGAATTTTGGAGCTAGGAAGCTGGGAAGCCACATATAGGCCAGGTGGTAACTATGCTCTCTTATGACCACCGTTATAGATAGCAGTATGTACAGTCGCTAGTGTTTCTTCATATACGTACCTAACCCTGAAATTCCAAATCCCAATATCCTCTCAAGTTCTATTTTCCATGTTTGTCCATTCGATTCTCCGTTCCAGGGAAAATGTCTCTGAATCTCATAAACCGTTCATATACCTCCATGAATCTCATATGCCCCTATACATCCCCAGGTAGCCTCATACGCCCCTACATACCTAGTTGGAGCGCCTTGAGGCGAGTCAAAACAAGGACGAGGAAGAGATGACGGTTGCTAGAATCTGCAACAGCAAAGCTTTCCGATGTATGTTTGTAGTTGGGGGTCTCCCTTTAAAAGGGAGATATAAAAGGATATGTAGGGATATATAGGGGTATATGGGGGTATATAGGGATATATAGGGATATATAGGGTTTAGGGGTCTCCCAAAATCAAGGGTACCAATTTGGCGTGCCCCACTACTTATAAGGATGATTGTATTTGGGGGTCTATGTTGCATCCTCCGATTTAGCGGAAGTACCAATTCATCTTCACTCGGGACTGCCCTCGTAACCCCAAAGGCGAGTAGGATGATGGCCGTGCGAGAGATCCACACAATTTGGCTGTTTCAAATTTGTCGCGCATTTTGTTTGTCTTTCCTTGGTTTTGAATGTGCTATCGTAGATAATGGCTGTTACTTACGCCCTTCCTTAACTGATGTGGAACGAAGGACAGCCACATCTTGCGATTTAGATCTTCTCAACATTACATATACTATATAGGTACTGTTAGCACTAGTCTTGCAATGCCCTTGTGTTGTGTTTGGGAAGTCTTGCGAATTCCCTCTAGAGCCTCCGGTTCGCACGAGTCAGCAGAGTTTTTGTCTCTTCCTTCTGTCCTCCCCCGTCAGACCAGTAATGGCTGTTGACCCTTGCTCCTACAGCAAATTGCACAACATGTACGTCGCAACGCTGTCTAGTTCCATTTTGCTTGCCATGATTCTCTTAGGTAGTGCCTACAAGCCCTGCCTCTACTCCCACCGGCAAACGTTCACGGGCGCTAGCGCGTGTCATGAACCAGAAGCCTGGACGCATCATTGGTCTACCCGTCAGGGTGAGGCTTCCCAAAGTGCGAAGACCATGTTTACCTGTGAGATTGGGTCTAAAGCTTCGAGTGTGTGAGGAATAGGTTCCAGAAAAATATTTCTTGGCTAAAGCAATGTAGCATGTGACAGGGCATTTCAGTGTCCGTCAACCCTAACCCTTTGCAATTGTATTCCGAGCGACTAAAAGGGGGACATGTCTGACTACCACACTGCTTGTTCTGCCCTAACCCTCCAGAGCCCAGGAACATAAATGAGGATCCTCCATTGAAGCGGTTCATCAAGGAGTCCTTGGATGCCTATATGGGCCTCGTGGTTGCTGCTTGCCCGTGCCAAACCCTGAACCCTAAACCCTATAAACCCTAAACCGTGTTGATTTTACTCTTTGAGTTGCCATTGTAGTGTCGTTTGTTTCGGAGGCGGCGATCCCGATAAAAGGCCCCCCCCTGAGGCCAGGGAACCATAGGTGCACTTGGCCATTTGGAACCCTAAGCCCTATTATATAGTAGTTTCCATTGTGTTTTCCATTCTCCCTATATAACCTCAATATAACCCTAATATATACCCTATTACAACATAGTAGTTTCCATTTTCTTTTCCATTATCGCTATAGAACCCCATATATAACCCTATAAATCCCCTCATGCACGGCTGAAGGGTTTGCTTGGTGGCCTGCGATGTGCCTTCTTGATGCGATCATGCTTCCGTCCAGCGACAGGGTCCATAGAGACGAATGCCAGTGGAAGAAGGGCTCCTTTCTACAAAAACACCTGCATGCTTCACCTTGGCCTATGGAGGGCAAGACTTCGAGGGTTAACAATGTGGGTATATGCTGGATAGTCCAGTTGTGAGTGGTGAGGTCCCTCCACGAAGGGCCCTATGATCTACAGGGACCCTATTAATCGAGTTTGGTGCAGACTCAGTGGACCCTTGAAGCTTCTTTGGCAATATCAGATGCGTTTCCATTATTCGGGGGCCCAATATATACCCAATACACTATGACCGTTGTGATAGGGATTCCCGGAAAAAGGACGTCAATTATCGGAAGCTTGAACAAAATAGATACTTATGCGATGACCTGAAGGCAAAACCCCCAAAACGGAGAAAGCCTAAATCCTCAAAGTGTGTAGGGTTTGCGGACTTCCTGCAAGAGTAGAAATTTGAGTCAACGAGGTTATGACCCACTTGAAATAGGTAGAACACATTGATGTAGATAACTCAGTTGACAAAGCCCCAAGAATAGGGCAACCCACAAAATGCTGCAATCCTCACCATGGGGACTCACAAAAAAGGACCCCCGCCCCGCCAATTGGTGGAAACCTGGTAAATCCCTAAACAGGTTGCAAACCTCGGCTTCATGATCGCCTTTACCCAGATGGCCGGGGATAGGGCTGAACCTCAGCCCAGCAGAGTGACTTTCCAGGGTTTCTGCTAAGGAACTTAGATTAAGTTATCATAATGGGTATATATAGTGATGAAAAAATTCCCCAATACACTTGCTTGAATTAAGTTCCTTAACAACCCAATTTCAGGCGGTTTGTTGGGGGGTTCATGACTGCCTTTCACATAAAAGCTATCGTTAAAGTGGTTGGCGGAGAGTGAGAGTGTTTTCGCAGTTCGGCGCCTAGTTTGGTCTTGCGCGCTGCCTTCATGATGACTAGCCACAAGCGGCTCAAAACAGAGCTTGTGATCTGCTAGGTGCAAAAGCAAGCTAAGCAATTTCACCGCTAGCACCCACCCTTTGGAACTTCACAGGCTAAGCTCCAAGCCCCTACGCTCCCAAGCTTGTTTGGGAAACGAAGGCTACGGTGGATAGTAAAGATCCTGCATGACCCGTGGTACCTCACACCATGGGAATTATGGTATTATGGTATACTGAGGTCGTGCAGGATTTTTAGCATCAACAGTAGTACCCCTTGGCCTGACTTTAAAGATGGCGAGCAAGGACTACGCTCTTGGAATTTCAAGCTCCCTCCCGGATCTCCATGAAGGCATGTTCGAGGCTGGCTCCTTTTTTTCCTGATGGCGGTGAGAGATGTTCAGGGTTAGGCACAGAGTAGCAAAATGGGTTTCAACAAAGAAGCTGGCTAGAGGCTCAACTTGACATATGACGGAAGCGGGGTTTGTTTGTAGTAAATGCAGCCTCTCATGGGCGGACGCATGTAATTCCGCGAGCAAGATCATGGCTCGGAACCCAGCAGTGCACTGATTGGGCACCCAAGCGTCTCCCGTCGCAGCTTTCACGTTGGAGATGCTGGATGGGTGCCTAACATTCTGCTCTTACTTTGCGCTTTTTGGCTCCAAGTCTTTCAGCGCATGGTAGTTTGAATCTGTGTACTTTCTCATCTCTCTGCTCTGCGAAAGATGCGAGCGGATTGTAGCATAGCGTTTGCAAAGTAGATGGCTGGGGCTGCGAAGCTGCTGCTTCTGACGCATTGCCCCCTGTTTGAGATATAGTCCCCCTTTAGTAGATAGAATATCGGGTTTAGGGGTCCCGCTTGAGTAGATAGAATATGGCTTTGGGTATATTATAATAAGATCCCCATTTACCCCATATTCTATCTACCTAAGGGTGACTATAGTCTAGTGTTTGAGGGTCCAAGTACCCCAAAGATGAGCACTTGGGATTTGGGTAACAGTAATCGTAGTACATGCTTTGGGGAAGTGAAGCATCGGTTCGGTTACCTGGACCAACAGGGAGTCACATGTGAGGCAAGGCTTTGCAAGTACAAACCGTTGCAGTCCTTGCTCTGGAAGGTAAGTGCAGGTAATGGTGTCCAGAGTTTAGGCAAGCGCGCACACAGCTGGTGCAAATCATCGGCATAGGACGTCATGCGAAATTCACAAACGTGGGCCTACCAAGTTGTAGCAGGCTCCACGTGGCACGCTCCAAATGCATGTTTCAATCCATTGTCCCCCTAAAGTAGATAATGGCTTTGGGAACATTATAGTAAGATCCCCATCTACCCGACATTCTATCTACTATTATCTACTTGAGGGGGACTATACTTGTGAAGTCAAGCACTACGCGCTGCCGAGGCCTGTCTATCCGCGCAGCCTGGGCTTCGCGACCGGCGCAGCAGACTCATCTACTCGCAGTGGAAGGCACCTTCATGAATGCTTTGAGTACTCGTGATGGGGGCAGGTTAGTAACCTCAAAATCCGAAGGTCTCAAAATTAATAAATATTGGGAGTCATGTTCTTGCCAAGAGTGTTGGGCTTGGAGGGGAGGTCCGAACTCCAGCTCCAAATCCTCCAGAATGAACTGTCAAAAGGCGTCAGCGCTAGAATCTGGAAAGCCTGCTCACATCCCCTGAATGCTTAGGTAGGTACATCTTTACGGGGTTCGCTTATCCTGCCTTATTGCAGCTTCGGTACGCATAGCAATAGCACGCCCCCCAAACAAGAATCTTTATAGGGCTTCATCCTTTTTTTGTGACAGGTCGTCCGGGTGGCCAAGACCGCAGTTTGGATTGGCCTCTCTTTCCAGAGTCTTGCGGAAGCGATGGCGTCATCAGTCTCAAGGCACGTTGTAGCCCAAAAAATCAACAAACTTGTCAGGACATGTTTAGTGTAGACTCCACATTAAATCTAGTGCTACCAGTGCTACCAAGCGATGAATCTTGTGTTGAAGCGATGAGTCTTGTGTTGAGGGCTTCATTAACGGGGAAGAGGAAGAAATAAGGCTGCAACCTCCAGGTTTTAGGTGCAGAAGTAAACCTAGCTGGATGTTTGTGAGCTTACGGACAATCCCAAACCAGGTGGGTACAGGCATGTCGCAATGAAAGGTTCGAGGTACTGCTGGTTTGGGAGCGGGGTTGCAAGGCAGGGGCTTTAGATTTTGTCAACATAAGGCGGTGTTTTCCTGATGGTGAGGTGTTCAGGTGTGAGCCCAGGCCTGAAAGCCACACTTTCCAAACGCAAGCATGTTGATCCTCCCTTAACTCGAGAGTCCCAAGATGATGAACTGAGAAAATCTGCAGGAGGGTGTGACGTACCGAACCAACGTGGGCAATCACAGCATTCCGGAGGACTGCAACGTGCCACGTGCTGCAGGGAGCAAGTCTTTCAGGAAGAAGCTGAACGTATGGCTTTTACTTGCGTGAGATGATCAGTCCGTGAAAATAGCTTGAGGGGGCAAGCGATGATTTCCACTCCGTGAGTGTTGACTTTACTGCCGCACGTCATTTGCACACATTTTGTTCCTGACACTATGTTATCCGCGAGTCTTAGCCTTTTTTTTTGTCGCCAGGATTTCCAGCAACAAAGCTCTTTTAGAAACTGTCAGATTACCATCTCTCGTAATGCTTTTCCCTTGCCGCCCTTAGGGCCCACCTGTTACACAGTTATTCGCTGGACTCTGCAATTACAAGAGCTGTTTCATGAAGTCCAGTAGCCCATTTCGGCACAAGCCCGTATACACGCTGCTTGACTTTTTCCTTGCCAAGGTGGTTAGAGGGGCAAGTGGAGCACGTGTCCTTCTATCTGGAAGCGTCGCATTCGCAAACACTGGCACGGTGTCAATCCATGGACCTTTGGAGGCGTCTTGGTGAGCAACATGCAGGAAAGGTAACATGCATGGAGGGCGCTGCATATGGGGCCATAGTACTCAGCAAGGCTGAGGGACTGCAGATTAACTTACGACTCAGATCAATTGAACGGCTATGGTGCAAAGTTGTGGCCGGGCTGGGCTTGGCAGGGTCTCACATGCATAATGTTTGGATGTTAATAATAAACCCCCCCTCCCCGCCCCCAGAACTTGTTTTGCCATTTTGGTTTACGGAAGGGGGGGGTCGCAATAGTAAATGACGGGGACATGGGTAGGACCAGGTAGTGCAGCCGTAATACTAGTAGGACAAGTAGAAGGGAATCTATTAAAATCGGGACGTTTCCGGCCGGACAATACTATTATTGCCACCCTTTATTATTGCGATTTGGACTTGTTTGTAAATTTTAGGGCCCCGAACTTGTTAAAAAATGAAGTTGATTGTTCGGGATTTTCCGGGCCGGCAACAAAACGCTACTGTCACTCCATTTATTAATGCTACCTAAACATTATAGGCTGATATTTGGGGCTCTTCAGGTTGCCTGGCTTGTAGGTATGTGCTGGAACCATGAGGGGTATGTATCCATGAAAAGAATCAGTGAGCTGCGCTGCGTGCCCTGGCCAGGTGACCATGTCACAGGGCGTCGACAAACTGACCTCTGCTGCCTTTCACAGTTCCGGAGATCTGCGTGTTGTGGCGCCACAAGGTGGCGCTGTCAAGTTCGAAGACATTGCAGCTGCAGGCTTCGGAGCAGCACTTGCTGCAGCACGCAGCATTTCGCTTGAAGGAGAGGGCACTATGCTATTTGAGAACTTGTGGAGCATGCAAGGCTCAGCGGCATGTTCACCCTCCTCAGACGTTACGAGCACTGTATTTCATCTGCACGTCCGAAACAGCGCAGCAGAAATTTCAGGGGGCGCATTTTATGCATTTGGCCGTGTCCATGTTAGCAGCGAAGGCACCGTGGTCTTCGAGAACTGCAGCTCAGGTTATCGTGGGGGCGCTATGGCGTCCCAAGCAGAGATGAAGCTGTCGGGAGCGGGATGTTTTGGCTTCTATAATTGCAACTCCACTGGAGATGTCTACGGTGGAGGAGCCGTTTCCGTCCTTGCAGCAGATATGGTGCTAGAGCTTGGAACCCAAGGGTCTGTCACTTTCAAGCAGTGCATTGCGCCCAGTTTAAACGATGGAGGGTCGGGCGGTGCCATATTCAGTGGGCGCAACATTAACATCAGCGGTGGCAGAGTCGAGTTCGAGAGCTGTCGTGCCGGATGTGCAAAAGGCCACGCGCTGGCTGCAGCTAGCGGCATTGCCCACATTAGTCAAGGAACACTAGTATCATTGCCTGGTATGGACAGCCTGGCCGATTCAATAGTTTATGCACGCATCGTTATTCTGCCAGTGGATAGCGGCATTGGCCCGAGGAATGTATTAGCAATGGGAGATATGCTGGCAGCGAAATCAAAAAGCCAAGGTAATGACACTTGTCCAGCAGGCTCCAGATTCAGTTTTGATGTGAGCACTGGTTTTCCCATCCCAGGCCAGTGTGAGTTGTGTGAAAGCGGCACGGTCTCGCTTGCTCCCTCAACCTTCGAACTTACAGATGAGGTTGCAGCTGAAGCTGGCGTGCCGCTTGTCCTCGTGAAGCGGACATCCCCAAACACGCTCTACAACTTTCCTGTGCTGAACAGGAATTAATCTGCTGAAGATCTTCGCAGTATGTGTGTTGATCCTCAATATTGCCCTAGCATTGTATATGGAGGTTGGGACAAAACTTTTTTTGGTACCAAGATGCTGTTCCTGGGCCATCGACCTGGACTGAGATTCACATATGCTGAAGGAGTGCTCAGGCCAGCTGCGCACTTCCTTTGTGCATGTCAAATGACTTGCCACTGCTGCCAAACCGTGATGTTGACTCTTCGTGCTGCCTAGCCGGGATTTGTTTCTTTTTGTCTTGCCTGCCCTCTTTTTGTTCAATTCACCTTTGATGTAGTGATGTAGTTGCGGTGCTCTGAGTGGACAGGGGCAAAGCTAAATGGGCTTAAACTTGGGTTTCTCAATTCATCCTGGGAGTTTGTGGTGGCGGCATACTTGTGGAGGCCGTGGCATGGGTCCTGGGCATGTAATGTTCACCTCATAATAAGAGACCCCATCCACCCCACCCCCCCGAGGATGTGGGCCCGAGGCTCTGTAATTAAGGGTATCCGGGCTCATGAGCCTCAAACTCCAGTCGTCGCCAACAGTAGCACCAGCCGGCAGTACACATTGCTCTTCCGGCGCTTCCAATTTTTTGCGTTTTGGCAGATTGGATTTTGCAATTGCCGGGAGGGGGGGGGGTTGTACCAGAAAACGACCAGCAGGTTTGATGATTTGCTGGGAGTTTCTTTTGCCAAGAGCTATGGTGGCCTAGACGTTCGCCATTGAAATCCTAGAGCGAACGCTTTTCTACCTAGTTCAATGCTGATCAGAGTTCTACATATCTGTTTAAAAACACACAAACACAAGAGGAGATCTATGATTCTAATTAGGTGTCCTTCAGATTTGCCTATACCGCTGCCTTTATGAAACCGTCGTAAAAATGCCAGTTGCATAAGAAGCAGACGAGATCCCCCCAGTCCATTTCCTTCAGAGTCACTTGTACAAAGCTCTTCAACAATGCAACCACATATAGGACATAAAGGAGATCCTTCATGCACTAATTGCCACCCCCTAATTCCCCCCAGAACCCCCCTAAATCATTGTTGATTGGGCACTGTTAAAAGTAGCCTTCTAGGAAATTAGATTCAATTCGGTTCTTGAAGGTTTGTTCTTGAGAGGTGGAGTATTCATGGAATGTAGCGATTAGCAAGTACTTTAGATATCATGGTCAAGAGGCGCCGTCAGCAGGCCAGATTTGTCGACATGCGAAACGGGGAGGAATTTCAGGTCCCTGGTTGAAGTCTTGCACTGTCCGGCTCGAGCTCCTGTCCACAACAAGCTAATGCAGCACTTTTCTTGCGCGCCCAAGTCAGGAGTGCAACATTGCTTTTTCTCAATGGAATCAGTGCAGAGGTTCTGCTTTTATGTTGTTTTGTTTTTTCGGTTTGCCGCCTCGTCGTTTCGCGCGTTCTTGCCTTCGAAATTATGTCTGGAACTTGCCTGTGTCTTCTGTTTCACAAGTCATTACACGCTGCAGCTGCAAAAGTGCCGGTGGTGTGGGCTGCCCGCCCAACTCCAAGACAATTCTCCTAACTCCCACGGCCAAGGACACAGGCGCAATACAAAGTATAGAGAACGGCCCTCAGCCAAGCCAACAGCCTGTTTGCCACAGCACGCCGTTGCGTGACAGCAACTTCCAGCCATAGGTCCCAGCCCTCACCCCCCAAGGGGTCATGATTGGCAAATCTTAATTGACTCTCGCAGAGACGAGTGATGCCTACGCAAATTCCGGAAGGAGTAAGTCACAAACAACAATAACAGAAAACAGGATGGGAAGCAATCCTTTTCTCAGAATGACGCCCGACAAAAAGGCCTAATGTAATGGGTAGCCAGCGGCAATGCTTGAGGTTTGTCAGGGATGACAGGCATCATGTTGAGGTCTATACTGTATGTTCAGCTACTTCCGCACGTGAGGCTGCAGGAAGTTGCCAGGTGTTGTAAGCAAATCCAGCATGTTTTCCTGCGTCTGGTGTACGTTGCAAGGTGTCCCTGCTGTTGCAGTTGAGACTCTTCCTCTTGCTTGCAGGTACATTTTTTGCTCACCAAGAAAGAGCAAACAGATTCACATGCTGTACAGCAGGTTTTAGATTCCGCTGCACATGGCCACCACGTCCAGGGGAGAAGCATTGCATGCACTTTGCATTTGTGTATGGCCACTGCTTTCAGGACCGATGATGGTCGACTTTTGGCAGTGCCTTACTCTTCGTTCTCCGTGAATATCCCACTCACCATTGTCAAGTCGTTGGATGATGTTACCGTGAAAAACAAGCGCGAGACAGTGAAGTTCAACATTGATGATCATGACGGCGCGATCAGTCCTGCACAAGCACCTGGTTTGGTCATTGGTATCGGTCATGAGGTGACTTACGCCTACCACCCCCACGACCCCTATTCTGCGTGCTTGCCTTGCCACAAGGTGGCGCTACAAGCAGCCAACAAAGTGCGATGCCTTGGAGCCACGGCGGCAGTCTCCCAGCCAGGCTACATGCTCCTGCACAGGCCAGGAGAGAGGAGGCTCCAAGTGCATGCGTGCCCAAACAGAGACGCGTGTCCCGGAAGCAACCTGAGTTTGACGGGAGAGGGCCGGACGTCGTCTCATAGCAAACTCTGTGCAGAAGGGTACAGACGCAGCCCAGGCTGCGTGCTCTGTGAGCATGGCTATGGCCGCCCGCAGCTCGACCCCTTTGTTTGCCGGCCATGCGGCAGCTTGTCCTTAACACAGCAGGCAGCCCTCGCCACGGTTTCCAGTGGCGTCTTCTACGCCATCGCATTGGCTTCAGCAAGGCCCAAGACCAACACGCAGCAAATCTTCAAGGTTTTCCTTTCCTTCCTGACCATTTCATGCCGCGGTCTCTCTGCACTGCCTTTCACTCTACATTTTGAGCAGCTAAAGCAAGACATGTATGCAACCGCGCGCTCCCTATCTCGTGGCTTCCTCATGCTCAATTTCATCATTAGCGCGGAGCCAGGAGCTGGGATTCACTCTCACGACTGCTGGGGGTTCACGGATGGCCCCGTGAACCTGTTCTGCGATTTCTCTCTGACCTGGGCAATCCCTTTAGGGTTGCTAGCTTTGTCTTTCTGCTGTATTGGATGGCAGAGTTGGTTGAAGGTGCTGCTGGTTTGGAGCAATGTCTTCATCCCAGTCCTAGCTGGGGCAGCGGCCAAGCTGATTCCCTGCTTCTCCACGCAGAAAGATGGAGATCGTGTACTCATGTATGAAGCTCCTTATGGCACACCCTGCGCATCCACAATGGCCACCGTGGCAAAGCTTCCCCGCTTTTGGTTGGCACTGGGGACCGGGTTGGTGCTGCTTCTGCTTGGTCCGATTTTGTGGCTGTCGCTTGTAAGGCAAGATGGAGCAAGGGACAAGACGACGGAACGCAAGGAGACCGTGGCCTTCCTGACAGCGGGTTACAAGCCGATGCTTTGTTGGTGGGAAATTACGGTCCTCAGCAGGAAGACAGCAGTTTTCGTTGTGGCGACTTGGTTTCCCATGTCTTGGGCACCCGAGATTCACTTGATCTATTTGCTCAGCATCGTGGCCGTTGCAGAGTTGCTTCATGCTACGGTTCAACCCTATGACAATGCGTCTCTCAATCGATTGGAGGCGCGAATGCTCGGAGTTTCCTCCTTATGCTTGCTGTTGGTAGCCTCCTTGTTGGCGAGGTGGCCCTACAGACCTTATGCCGTCTACCTTGCCACCCTCGTTCTGCTCCTTCTTCTGACGGCGGGTGCGTATGTCTATTTCCTCTGCCTCTACATGTATTTCACATTTACAAGGGAGCCGGAGACTGATGCAGCAGAGGAGGCCGAGGAAGCACAATAGGAAGCGGAATAAGCGCAATCAATGCCAGGCCAGGGATGTATGAATTGACATTTTTTGCTTTTGCAAAACAAACTCCCTTCGTAACAATATGATTAAGATGCCGTATAAGCGGGTACTTCAGCTTCAACACTTTCTAAGTTTCGACAGCATACAGTTTGCCAGTTCAAGGCCGAAAACAGAGCAGGCAATGCCGGCGTTGACTGAGCTGATAGGGCGACAACCCTGTATGAGCTGAAC
Organism: Symbiodinium pilosum; assembly: GCA_905231905.1. NCBI lineage: Eukaryota > Dinophyceae > Suessiales > Symbiodiniaceae > Symbiodinium > Symbiodinium pilosum. Next base: position 43,023 of record CAJNIZ010017757.1, read on the forward strand.
CGCACGCAGAATCATGGAAAAACAGCGTGTTCACTTGTATTTGATCTGCTGCCCGAGTTGGACCATGACAGCGATATTGTGTCAGTAGTGTGAGCCGCATCGCTTTCTCGTGAATTGCCCCGATGACTGGCATTGAGGAGTTCAAGTCCGAGGGCTTTAGGTTGGAGTACCCTTGCTAAAGACCAAGTCAAGTACTCTTTAGAAATCAGAGATTAAGATGAAACTCTGTGGATGCAAAGCCAGCAGCGTGCATGATCTGATTCATGTACGCTGCCGAAGAAAAATGTCAATGGGACACGGCAGTTTGTCCTAATTGTTGGGATTGCAGTATATTCCGTTAATAGGTGGGGGGTGATTGTTCGGAAGGATCCCTGTCAAGGTATCCCACCTATGCATCGGGGCATGAACTCTAATTCAACTGTTCCCTTCCTGAGAGTGCTACCCATCTCCATGAGCGCCGCTTGTAGTTCGGGCCGTGGTTCCTCTGAGTGAGTATCACAAATGCTATAATACCATCCTCATGCTTGTTCTTCAAGTTAGGCCAGATAGGCAAGCTCCCGACACTTTCTTCTGGTCCTTTATCCTGTACTTCCAGCATCATACCTAGTTAAAGTTGTATTAATGTTGTCCCAAAGCTGGGAGGCCTCGGAGGCAATCTTCTTTGCGATCTACTGTCTGGATGTCCTGGTTCCTCGACGGGTTTCTTTCTGAAATTTTTGGTTTCGCCTCGACACTGCACGAAGGCATCTTGTTGGGCCAGGCAGTCGGAGAGCGCAAGGCTTTTACCGGGATGAGAATGTCGGGCCCTCCTTAACACAAGTCTAAAGGCCTGACCCGCTTCAGAAAAGAAGGTGCGTTGTTTTCACAAATGCGTAGTACTTTATTTGGGGATACTAGAATACCCAATACAGAGTAAGATTATATCCTCCTGTTGGGGTATAGTATTTGATATAGGGAATATTATCTTACTGGGTTTAACCACCAAAAAAACACTACTCAAATGCCTTCTGTGCGATTCCGCGTACAGCCAAGGTGAGAGTGGTGGTTCTGGGGCGGGAGTGGTACTACGACCCATTGGAGGGCGTCACTGTGTTGCAGTTTGGAAGCTCAGAAACTCAAGGGTTGCTATGATTCTTAGGATAGTTCATGCGAAGTGGTACGTAATGCGGGTACATATGACGATTCTTTCCCAAAAGTTCTGCTTTTCAAGTTGATGGCAGTTGAAGATTTTTCTGTAGCTAGGCCGCGCTATTTCTTCCAGAGTGACCAGCCGTGGAGAGGATGTTTTGTCAACAGGTAGACACAACACTTGTTGAAATGTGAGTTTCCCAACATCGAGACTGCCTTTTGGGAGTCCATGTCGGGAAGCTTTAGTTTAGGGCCTCCCAAAGACGGAATGCTAACTTCCGATGTTAGCCCAATTTGGGAAATCCTTTTGCAGTTGGTTAGCCTTTGGATCCCTGAAGGGCTCTCTTGCTCGCTATCGCAGAGCCTGCCTGAACAGAGCCCGTGAAAAGCGCTCAATACGGCATGTGTTCTGCATCGTGGCTTGGAGAGACACGTGTTAGACTGCTACTCAACGGGCACTGTTATCATCACACGACAATGATGGTTTTGGTTGCCAGTACTGCCCTGTGCGCTCTCAGCATGTACACATTGGCATCAGCATCGCGCAACAGTGATAATTTCATCTAGGTTTGTCCTCATCTTTACTGTCTTTGCCAGTACTCAACCAGCTCCGAAACCATAACATCCAGTTAACCCCGAGGTCATGATCATGAATATTTTCGACTTGGTCCTCGTGATCGTCAACGGATTCGAGGTCATCCTCCTTCCCACGCGCTTTGCTTGCATCAGCCGCGTCCGCGCTAAGGGGAAAGCATGTGGGATCCTGGTAGGGTCTGGTCTTGCGGTTGCCCTGAAACCCCGTCTTTGCGGTGTGCTGTTGCGCCATGGCCACTCATAGCTTGCAAGATCCGTGCTTGTAGGAGCACGAGCACTGGATCCCAACTGCATCTGTCTCAAGATTTGGGTTTATTCCTCCGTGCCAACCCAGGCAATTTCCTCCATTTGAAAGAACCCCCGCCCTGTGTGAAACAGAGCACAGACTAGTAGGGAATGAGGGAATTCAATCCCTACACAAATTATATAAACCTCACAAAATATATTCCGTTATTCCCTAGTAGACCCCAGTAAGTTCAGGATAATATCCGGAGGTGACAGCGCGCCCTGGCCAGATTGGAATCATACGACAGGTTGTGCTGTCGAGCAACTGTTGGATTGTCAGGTTGATCTGTATGCGCTTTTCAGGAGAAACCCTGGGCTTTTCTTTGGCAAGCAGCTTTGTTTCTGCAGGTCGAATGGTATGTTGATTCCTCAGGGCTTTCGGGATTTGAAACAGATTGTCCGAGCAACATAAGTTCCTAAAGCCTAAGCAGGGCCCAGTGCTCAGATTTCAGAAGCCAAAAAGAACCTGTGCTTGGAAGGCTTCCTTCACCGTCAGTCAACAAGTTTTACTTACTGGAACTTCATCCCTATTCCCTACTAACCACCAGCACGTCAATCAGCAAGTTATATGACTTTGTGTCATGGCTCCGCCCGAGACCAAAGTACCCGTAGCCTGATCAACTTGCTTGAGCAGGTGCATACAAGCAGGGTAACGTGAAGGTATGGTTTCCAATCCTAATCCTACATTCTAGTAGATTTCAACTTGGTCAGGAGAGCGCCAGTAGCATCCGGGTGCTCAAGCTTGTTCGGATCGTGCGCACGCTTCGGATCGTCAAGACAGCGACCTGGACCAACAGTTTGTCTATGCGCTTTCGAGGCTTGAGCTCAAGATTTTGATTTTCCAGGTAGCCTGAACCCCTGCTGATGATCGCTGACATGCCCTTTCTACAGCCGATGTTGAAGGCCAACACAACTGGAGGCAAGATGAAACGTGCATGGCATTTGGCTGTGGTGCGTTTTCCGGCGGAGCGAGCCTCTGAAGATTGATCAAACAATTCAGGGCAGTGCGTGTACATCGCAAACGCTGTCATCCAAATTGTGACAACCATCCATTACTTGCAGAAGAGCCCAGATCGTGACACCAATTTTAAGCAGCAGTCAGTCGGTAAACATGCATGGGAAGTATGAAGGACGTTTACAGAGATTCTGTTTTCAGGACTATACTGTAAGGATTTCAACTTCATTCGGCTTAAGCTCCGGGTCAGGCGCGTAAATATTTATATCCATACATGTAATGGCATATTTAATTACATCTGCATTGAAGCCCTAGAAAGGCTGCTTGATCTCTTGAGCGTCTGTGTGCGTCCTGATGACAGGAACTCCCAGCAAGCAACCTCCCCATTTGGACCCTTAAAGGGGTTATATCAGGGATTATTTAGGGGACCGCTAGGGGGTTATTAAGGGGGATACTTGGAGTTTAGACTATGGCTCATGTAAGTCCTTCTTATTCCGTACCCTTCCTAGGTCCTAGGTGTCGGCAATAGCCCGAGGTGATGCCTCGCGGTACTTCAAGGACCTCAGCATCTGACTTCGTTGAACCTTATAAGCCCTAAACCACGACCTATACATCCCAAACCGCGACTATTAATCCCTAGACTCCCTGAGCCGCCTGAAGCCCGTTGAATGCAGGCATGGCCTATCTGGTGCTCATGTAGAGATGCAAACCCTGAACTCCATTTTTGGGAAGTCCCTTTGTAATCAAAAGAGTGAATCATACTTACGCCAGAACACGCTCCTAAGTTTTACAAAGCCCTACCATGGCCTGCAAACCGCTGTAAAGTTAAAGACATCACTGAGGTGAACATGTTTCGGCAGCTTCGGCTATTAGTTGGTACCTGCGTGGCGAGCATCGGGGCTCTGTTCTGGTCGATGGTGGCTGAGCTGCGCTGGCACTTTGCGGCGGTTGTGCAGTTGCGAGAACTTCCATTTGTAAAGCCTTGACCTTGCTGCATCCTATAACCTATATGTTTAGTCAATTCTGAGTCCAATGTCGCCTGAAGAGAAATAGCGGCTAGTTCAGGACCGCAAATACCATGGATAGATATGACCCTCGGTACGTGTATGCCGGCCGAAGTTTATGAGGATGACCGGCGTACATGTGAATTAGTGCAGGGCGCGTCAGTTGAGATAGTGGGGGTTTCATTATCATTTAGACCCTGGATTCATTAGCCCGGGTCGAAGGGCTGTGATCCACGCAGGGTTTGACCCAATAAGTCCTACAGGTCAATGTGGCTTGCATGTGGCCGCTTGACAAGAGAAATGGGATCTCCTTGCAGGCCTTGCTCAAGTTGACCAGGAACACGAAGAAGCAAAACTTGGGGCCCAAATGTCTGCTGTGGTAAGGAACAGAATTCAGACCCACAAGCTTGAAAAGCCCGTTGAAGGCATGTGCCTGTGTTAAGGCAAAGCTCTTACATCGCATGTGATGATAATCTCATAGGTTTCCTCCCAACAACCACTGAACAAGGCTATTTGCTTATTCCACTCGCCAGCTTAGAGTCTTAAACCCATATTGACAGCTGGGGGGTTACCCACAGTAAGGACTATTACATATTGGTGTCTACATGAGGGCCGCCCCCATTCATGGAAGCCCCCACTCACTTGAGGAGCCTCTGATTCTTGAGCTGTTGGGTAGCTGGGTAGGTAAACCTTTAGGGTTCTAAGTTTTGCTGGTACTATGATATGGTTGCCTCTTTGGGGGGTCAGGGAACTCGGCAGAGAGGTGGAAGAATGAAAGAATTGTAGCACGGGGACTCGCATTACGCGATAGAATTGTTGATTACTACGCCTTCTTCATGGTGCTGTGCTTTGGCGGGGTAGTGATTCCGGGCTCCTAGGAGGAAAGTGATGCGTCTCGAATGAGCAGCCTCAAATCCTAAACCTAAACCCACCCTAGAGCATGGAATCGGGGGGCCTAAGAAGCTAAGCTGCGGGAAGGTGCTCCTGTGCTTGTTCAAGTTGGGCTTCGCGCTGGTAATTTGCCAAGCTTTGCAAGGTCCCTTTGAGTAAGCTGTCGGGGGTGTTTCAGCAGGTGGGGTTCAGGGTGTGGAGATGATGGTGAAGACGCTCTGTTGCAGTGCACGAGCACGTCCAGCTTTCCTTGCCTGTAGGTGAGATCCGTCTCTCAATTCTTCTTTCTTCTGGTAGCCTACTGTCCGAGTGGTTGTTACGATGCAGTCAGAGGTTGTATTGCTAGCAATTTGGTCGGCAGATGCGAGGTAGTGTAGGTGCAGCTGCGGCTGGATTAGTTTCAGACTTTGGCTTTGTGTCTTAAGGGTCACGTGCTTGAGTGAACAAAGGTTGGGGCCTTGGGTTGAAGGATCGAAGACAGATGGAACTTGTATGATCAATGGCCCGACCTCCCCCTCACCCCCCAATGATTCCCAATGGTATGGGGCTGGCATAAGGTCCCTGATTGCCGCCATGGAGCATCAAGACCTGCTGTTGCTGAGATGATTCAGATTCCGATTTCCCTCGCACCCCGCCCCCGCCTGTGGTGTGGTGGGCTTTCTTAAACCCTAAACCCTATATAACCCATTATAGGAGTTTCCATTTTCTTTCCCATTATCCCCATATAACCCCCCAAAATGTCAGCTCATTCAGATCTTTGCCTCTCCCCCTCTGTGTGGTGAGTGTTCTTTCTCCCAAAGCTGTCAGCATTCTTTTTTGCTGAAAACATTCAGACCCTCTCCGTCCTCCCCTGTGGTGTCGGTGGTTGTCTTACCTACTCTTACTTGAATAACTGTCATCATTTTGTGCTGAACTCATTCAAATATTGCCCTTCCTTTTATGATGTGCGTGGTTTTCCTCCTCGCGATTGACTGTCACCCTGCAGCAACGAACTGTTCTTTTGGTGGAAGCAACACTGATGTGGAATTGTGTGGAGCCTTTAGCAATTCAGTGTTGAGCTTTTGTTCAGGTCTGTCAGATCTTTCCCCTTGCCCTCCTATGGGGTTGGTGGTTTCTGATTTCCCCCTGTGGAATGGGTGGTGAGCACCATTGCTGTGACCTGGACACCCATCATCCTGGTGACTGTTGGCTGTTGGCACTTTTGAGATCTGCAGCATCAAAAGACGATGACAGTTGCACGGGTCGTGACGAGTCTTCTGACTGCTGGCATTTTTTGAGATCCTCAACATAAAGACGATGACAGTCACGAGGATCTTGACCAAAGCACCCACTATCCTTGTGGCTGTTGGGGTTTTCAAGATTTGGGGCATCAAAAACGACGACCGTCACGAGAATGGCGTCTCCGAAGACTCACAATTACCAGTATCGTGAGCCGAACACCCACCGTCCTTGTGACTGTTCACAGTTTTGAAAGGCCTGGGCTGGGGCTCATGGGGGCAGGTCTAAGGGTAGGACCATGGGGACCGGGATCATACATAGGCACAGGGCTTCTGATTTGGAGGAACTCCCATGAGAAAGTATTTGACATTGCCAGGCTACATCATGGATGAAGCTCAACCCCTGGCAACGCGTCACGAGATGAACAACCTTTACGGCAACTTCCTGAAAGCACTCTACACCATGTTCGAGCCTAGGCTGTGCTCAAAGGCTTTCAGGGACAATGGGGCTGCAACCATGTATATAATCCCTATAATCCCCATGGCTTCCATTTTCTTGTCCATTAGCCCTATATAACCCTATATAACCCCGTTGTACATTCTAGCAGGATGCGCTCCAAAGAAGCTACAGCTGGGTATTTCTCAGAATTTGAGCTCGTTAGATTCCAAACGAGGTGACATTTTTCCTATGGCCCCTCACAAGAATACCTCGGGGATACAGTGGTCCCCAGAGAGAGAAAGATCAACCATACCCTTATACAGACTATGTAACCCTGTATACTATACCCATCCAGTTACCACCCCGAATAATCCCAAGGAGATCACCCACAGCGGATCTTGGCCTGCGAAAGTACGTCCAGTTATTGAGAAAGTGAGCCCCTGGTACGCCCCACTCTTCCTGGGCTACATTGCACTGGTGCCTGAGCTGTATTATTGTCATTCTTACCATTCTTGCTGTTTTTGTTGTTGCATTTCATTGTCTCTTATTTGGGTGTGGGGTTTAGGCTCTGGGGCGGGGCTTAGGGTTTAGTGGGGCTGGTGTGGGGGTGTTGGGGACAGGCGTTTGTTCACAGGAGTCTCGTGCTGAGCGCTTTGGCTATTCACAGAAGGTCCATGTGAGTTTAGGCTCGACATAGATTAGATTCTGATATGCCTCATTTTACCTGCAAACATCTAGGTTCTCGTCAGAGCCCTTCGAAGAGTTATGCAGGACCGACAACTAACCGCGACTACCGCCCTGAGTTAGAGCCTGGATGCCCTCCCCTTTCGGAACGCGCTCTCAACGTAATTAAGGCTGAGCCCACAGGGAGAGGACTTGCAAGGGCAAGGAAGAAGCCAAAGCCCGCAGCTCCACAACCCGACGCCCAAAACCCATCCCAGGTGGTGTTCGCTGTGATCAGAGTAGTGACAGCGCTCTTCTTGCAAGCATCTTGGTTTCCAATTTCCTTGATGTGGCTGTTTGGGAACGGAAGTTCCCTTACCCTGAAACTGTGGTTGTGTTCAGGTATCGTATAACGGACCAAGACTTCCCCCATGTGAGCTATGCTTCGAACTGAATGTGGTTTGTATGATTTCAGAAGCTGAAGTCTTCTGGCTTGTTGTTAACGACTTTAGATTAAGCTACCATCATGGGTAAATACATATATATATATATATCTGTAGAGTGATGAATTCATATGGTTCCCCCCATCAAAGTGCCTTCAGTTAAACTCCATAGCAGCGGCCTAGTCTTCCAAGAACATTTTTCATGTTTTATCCATCCCATTCATTTTCAATTCAAGCTAAGAGGAACCGTCAACCCGGAGGGCCTGCGCAAGCTTGCCCCACAGCTTATATTCTACGGTATTATAGTATACTCTAGTCTACTATAACATCTTATATACTATCTTATAGAATTTATAGTGTGCTGGACTTAAGATGCCTTAGGGTATCTGCTTCTCTGGTTCCCCTCGTAATTTTCACGTCGCTGCCTCGTCGATCTATGGGGAACGACTCCGCAAGGAGACCTTAGCAAATGCCGCGAATGACGCGGACATGATACTGGAGAACAGCCGGCGCTTAGCCAAAGACTATCAAGACAAGTTGGAGGAGCTGTTCCGTGCGGCGGACACTCCTGGTTGAATTAGCAAGAATTGAAAGCTTTGTCTTGTCCATGGCAGTATTCCGATTCTGAAAGCAGTCTTGCGGCGGGTTTGCAGTTTTTACAGCGAATCTGGCGCCTCCTTTGTTAGAGACCCTCTGCCAAGCGTCCTAGCACTGCGACATTCGACTTTGGTTTGGTGAGCGGCACAGAATCCAAGGCGATTACAGCAGGGGAGTTGCCATGTAGGAGCCTCAGCCCTCATATAATTCCGCACGATCCCTATACACCCCATATGCCCCATATATCCCTCGATCCTAACAGAACCAAGGACAATGATGGGGATGGAAGCCTGACGCCAGAGGAGTTTGTAGATGCCCTGAGCATCCCGGGGGTCCAGCGCTACATGGGCTGCATTTAAGACTTGGAGGGTTCCTAAAAATCATGGGTTTTGGGTTTAGGGTTATTTAGGGCCTTTGGGTTTCCAACAATTATGGGTTTAGGGTTTATTTAAAACCTGGGGGTTTCCAAAATCACAGGTATCATTCTGGAGGCACCGTCTCTTCAGATTGTAGTATTTTGCTCTCTGTATTGGGGGCACCCCGGCGTATGCAAAAACATGCCATCTAGGTGTTGGAGTGTTTTTGTGGTCCCATGGCTTTGGAACTAATTATAACAAAGATAAGAAGTATTACGATAATATAAAAATACCAATAATAGTGACATCATGTATCCATTGGCCACCCGGTAACTGTCCTTAAAGGGGGCCTCATTAAGGGGCTAGTATAACTCCTATTACCCCTTGTGGTAACTGTTATTGTAGGCGGGGGAATAACCCTATGTATTGTTTGGCAAGAAGGCCCCCATGGCTACTGGGATGTCTCCACTGGCATTCCACGGTGTGGTTTCAGTCCTAAGAGATACGAAACATGCAACACGAACGAATGGACGAAGGGCATGGCAAGTAGTAATATATAACTGTGATATCGGACATATCAGTACTTAATTACTTAATAGCAATACTATAAGTCTTAGCAAGAAAACAGGAACATATACGACTAGTAAAAAGTAATGAGAAGGACAATACGACTAGCTTTGGGCTTGTTGTAACAATAGTACGACCTCTTCATGTACAAGGGCGCCCCCTTCCCAGAATAACACGCAAGGAGCAAAAAGTCCAGTTCCGCAGAAGAAGAGCTAGTGTTTCAAGTGGAAATGCCTCAAGCTCTTCGGGATTTCAGACTAAACCGTATAAACAACCTTTAAACTTAACTGCTACAGCTAAACACTACCTTTAAATTAAAGTAGTCTTTGACCCCTAGTCTGGCCCCCAAACTTGCGATAAGTCTAGGTGGGTGGGTACCATTAATCGAGAGCTCGGATTAGTTGTAGCCAGGCCTGCTATTAAACCAAGTCAACTGGCCACGTCGCTGAGTTGACGTCTCTACGGTTTCCCTGCAAATCCAAACAGCCGACTTTACGGCCCAATGTAGGTATGACTTACACACCTGGATCCCTAGGGTTTGTTGAGATGGGCAGACTGCTAGGAGTGAAGTGGCAGTAATGATGTTGACTTACGACTGCGAAAGCACATCTTTGCAGTGTTCATTCGAAAGCTGGCCTCATCTCGAAGCATGCCAAGCAGGAAAGCCTAAACCCTAAACCGGTGAGTGCTGTTTGGTCTGATTTCGGAAGCTTAGTCTTACTGGGGGTTAGTAAGGACTATTGCCTTACATTCCTTTATTCCCTGTACTAAGAACCAATAAGTAGTCTGCAGTCCCAGAGACAACACGTGCTGCACGTTTCAGGCTATTTGACTATGCTGGATGTGCGAGTGGCAGATTGCCGTCCGCTATTCGACATCCTCGACGACGGAGACCAAGCAAGTTTGAACACTAATTTAGGGTGTAGGGTTTAGTGTTTTTGTTTTCTTCTCGTACCCAGCACGCCATCATATAGTGAGAGGCGATAGGAGCAAGGAGGCAGGCTTGTTTCTTAGGAGACAATGCTTTGATTCGAGGAGATGGTCACATCACCATTGCAGAATTCTGCAAAGGACTGATGCAGCTCAAAGGCCAAGCCCGTGCTTTGGATATTGTCATGCTCGCACGGGAGAATGCCAAAGTGCTTCGAGAATGTCAAGATATTCGCAAGGCGGTCGAGCCTTTGGAGAAGTCTTTGTAAATCTGTTTCTGAAGAACCTCAAGGCGAGGGTCTCCCAATACGGTTTGGGGTTTAGGGTTTAGGGCAATCATAGAGCCCCCAGCACGTTATATAAGACAGCTACCCTTGTGAACAGGGTCCAGGGTAAATGGTGGAACCTAGTCTCTGAGACCCGCGCGTCCGAGTTGTACCTGAAACAAAGCTTGGGCATGAGGGTTTCCATACCTTAGGAGTGCCTTAGCGCTTGTATTTTATGTGGATACCGTAGAGTAAGGATTGTAGCTGATTGTAGTAGAGTGGGCTCTATATAGGGGGTTATAGTATTTTAGGGCTATTGGGGTCCAGAGTAAGGATTGTTATAGTACTTCGGAGTCTATATCGGGGTGGCGCCCCCCATACTCATGGAAACCTCAAAATACACCGTAATATACTATAACATATCATATGTTGTACTATACTACAATCAATTATGGTGACTATTGCCTATTTATGGAAACCTTCAGCATCTCAAAGAGAGCCCGAGCTTCAGGTCTGTAGCCTTTTTGGCAGTGCCATTTGCATATGAGCTGCCGATGTTATGAGGGTTTTGTATTTAAGGGTTTAGAGTTTAGGGTCGAGGGTTTCGCATATCTTGGAACCTAGAGACCTAGAGCTAAGCAGCAAGGAAAATAAACATATTATGTATATATATATATACATGTATCCCTCCCCGCCCCTAGACAGTTCAAGATCACTACCCCTCCAATATTTGATATTGCCATTGTGGTATATATTAAGCATTCGGCGGGTGGCGCTTAATATCTGGGGAGGGGGTTCCAAGTACTAATAGTAGCAGCAAAGGTGTTTACACTTATCCTTGTCCTGCTCAAGATTAAGCATCTCTGTTCCTAAAACGGTTAAAGAGTTAGCCAGCTAGTGTTGAATTTCTTGCGTAGGTACAAAGCATTACACATGCAAGTTCAGATTTCTGGTAGCTTCGTTGAACATCGTGACACTTCAGCCTGTGTGTCGCTGAAGCAGGCAAAGCTTGCTCGCAGCAAGTCACAGGTTGGGCCCCCCAACAATGCAAGGGCCAGCCAGGTCCCAGGTAAATTATCAATTACCCATGCTCCCCTAGGTTCCCCCTTTCTTTCCCTAAGTCCAGGGGAACCTGGAGGGGTTTTATAGAGGGGGGAGGTGGCACGTGAACCCATAATATCCCATGATGCATGTGAAGGCTAACATCTCTTTGAACGCAAGGGACTTAGAGGCCGGCTCTTGTGCTCAAACGTGCTCGAAACCCATTGCGGCTCGGGCAAAAGCAAGATTCCAGAGGGAGGGTCATCACGGGAAGTAGGTGTTTTTCTTATGCATTTGGGGGGTGTATATAGGGGTTCATAGGTGAGCGTATATAGTGGATGTTTTCATTGGGGGGGGGGGGGGGA
>CAJNIZ010017757.1:54795-91422 GCA_905231905.1 Symbiodinium pilosum
GTATAGCAGGAATATAAGAGAACCCAAGTATAATCACCCTACGCCCTAAATCCTGAACCCTAAATCCAACATCTCTTATAAGCCACCATTACAGGGTGGGGGTACACCTAAGGTATCACCAAGCTAGTCCTTAGGAACAGCTGGTGTAGTTGTAGGAGACACACGTACCAACAGCAACCTACTCTGCAATCAGGAATACCTTAGGTGGATCCCCTCCCTAGTAACAGTGACTATAAGGGATTCTTGGAATACATCATATAGGATTCCTATTATATCACTGTTACAGGGTGGGGGTGCTCCTGAAAGATACCCAAGATCTGCAAACATAGAATCCCTCCTTGGTCTCCAGTCAGTCGGTTTAGGGTTAAGGGTCTCGGGCTTAGGGTCCACTATCCGCACTAAACCTTTAACCATCATAAACCCTGAACCCTTAACCTTAGCCATAGAATGTCTCCAGACCGAGATCCTGAGCTTCGAGACCAACCCACAAAACTATAGTCTACACTCTTTAAAGGGGGTTGTATAGGCGAGTATTATAGGCAAAGGACCCCGGCGTTCGGTTTTTGAGAAAATGCCAAGTCAGAAGAATGGTCATGCAAGCGGCCAAGCAGGAAAGGAACATGAGCATCAGTGTAGAGTTGCCATGTCTGTGCCACCCTTAAAGGATATGGAACTGGAAACTGTTGTATGAAGTTTGGTCATCTTGCACAGAGTGAGGTCGCAGTGGAATCCATGCAGTTCTAATGTAGCCAAATGTTTGTCCCAAAGGAACCTACTGTGGGTAGCTGTATAAAAACCTTTCAGCCTACAACCCTACTTCAATTCCAGCACCCTCTTTTGAAGCCCCAGATGTCATGTTCAATTTCTGGTTCCATTTGCTTCTCCATTGCTTTAACTCAATAATAAAGTATACCCCTGAACGCTATTGCCCCGATATAGCCCCCGTAACTCACGTTAAAGCAACCCCTATGGCCAGTAGCCTGTGGCTTCCCACTCAACCCTTTCCGTAAACCAGTTTATAATATGGGGGTCTCCCAAAATTAGGGGTACCATTTTGGGGGTCCCTATAGTAAGGATTAGAGTGTTTGGGGCTCTACATTGGGTCCCCTGATTTGGGAAACTACCATATACCCCCAAACCCTAAAGCCCTAAAGCCCAAACCCCACGCACTGTAGCCCAATTAGCCCTAAACCCTAGAACCCTAACTGCCTTGAAACCATCTAAAACCCTAAACCCCACAAACCCCTAAAACCCTAAACCCCATAAAACCCTATATACCATAAAACCCTACAACCCTAAACCCCATACAACCCTATATACCCTAAAGCCCTAACAACCTAAACCCCATATAACCCTATATACCCTCATTCTTTTTCTTTGGCGGCTCAAGCTCGAGCCAAGAACGAAGTTGGGGGGCGGGTGGGCAACTGAAGGGGCCTCGGTGGGTGGCATAGGATTACAGGGTTTTTTTGGTTGGGTGAAGGATTAGGGTTTAGGATTTAGGGTTTAGGGCTTAGGAGTTAGGGTTTAGGGTTTAGGGCTTAGGATTTGGGGTTTAGGTTGTATAGTTTGGGGGGTTTAGAGCAACAAAGCAGGATATCAGAGCTCAGTTTTCAGGTTTGCGACTGCATTTTGGAGCTTCTCGAGACCAGGGTCTGGATTGATACTGGAGAGTCAAACTGACAAGAAAATGGAGCATTGAATAAACACTGGCACCATATCGGGGTTGGTACTATATGTAGGGATTTCGGGGATTCTAGCTGCGTCCCCGAAATCCGGAGGAACAAGGACCTCCCAATATGTGAGAAATAGTAAGATATTTGCTTAGGGTCACATAAGTATGGTTCATTCTGGAGATACTTGGGGGCTTCACAGGAGCCGTGTGGCTTGTAGAAGTTCACATCTCGAACAGAGGGGAAAAGAAAAGGAAACTACTATGGTATATTGGGGTTATAAAGGGGATATTCGAAGGCAGTGGTATCCCCAGCCTGGCCACCGCTTCTTGCCAGGAGCGCGTGTTGTCTTCAGGAGAAATTCAGCGCCTAAGATCCGTAAACCCTGAAGCGTCGATCTGACATGTGGTCTACCCTCTAAACTGCTTCAAGGGGGTTATGTAGGGCGTTATATAGGGGACTACTATAGGGCTTATTAAGGGGGATACTAGGAGTTTAGACTATAGCTCATATGCACTACAGTGTGTACAGTCTCTGGGTAGGGCCATGATGAGTAATCAGGATATGGGCCTGGTGAGTAGTTAGGAGGAAGCTGCCAAGCAGGCTCAGAAGAATTGTCCCAGTTGTGGTTGAGGGTTACCTTGAACTTTGAGGTTTCGCCTTTGACAGTGCAAGGCCCTCTATCAGGATGCACCTTGCTGTTGGGTTCTGAAAAGGGATTCCCTGCTCGCAAACGTGGGAGCTTGAGGTCAAAAACGCTGCCAAGTCACAACGATGGAAAGGAATCTTCATATCGTGAAGGTGGGCTAAGGGCCTCCTCCCATCATTCTACAGTCACTTGTTTCGAAGAATGAGCAAGATCACCCATCACTGACGTCAGCATCGGAAAGTGTACCTGCATTCATTAACCATTTGACCAGAGCATATGCCTTCTGGCACCCATTAAAGTGACTGGAAAAACAATGCAACTAAGGCTGTTTGATTGTCTTATTGCCCGTGTTCCTTATCCGGAGAAGGCAGCATGCAGAGGCAGCGAGGCATATGAAAACTAGGAAACCGGCACAAATGCACTCTCAACCCTGCGCCCAAAGCCCCAAACCCCAAGACCTGCAAACCCTACTGTAGTCGGCCCTGGTCTGCAGACCTAGCACTTGATCCAAAATGCCAAGGCTCACAGTGGCCCCGTGAGGCCTAGAACCACGTGGGGTGATATGCGTTTGGGTTCCAAAAAAACTGTGGTAATTGAGGTTTTAGGGCAGTCCCTATAACAAGGAATATCATATGTTGCAGTCTATGCCCGGGGCCCCCTGGTTCTGGAAACGCCTGTCTATCGTTCCCAAGCACGACATCCTTAAGAGGGACTTCTTCACCAGAACCTAATCGAAGATGACAACGCGGTATGTCGGCTTGTTATGCTGGGAAGGTCCTGGGTTCCGTTTCTTATAAACTGGGCAAGCGTAGTCGACATGTGCGACTGTTCTCTGACGTAGAAACTATGTATATAGTGCGACGCTCTTGGCCATCTGCAAGCCCCAGAAGCAGCTGTATCGCATGACTGCCTTCAACACACCTTCTGACATTAATCCTGGCTTGGAACGCGGGCAGGCATTATGCACGTGCTTGAATGATCGCAAGCTTTTGGCTTAACCAGCCGTCCATGCTGACGACCAGAACCACGCACATGAGGACTACTGCATAGCATCTTACTATCATCCGTATCAAGTAAGGTCTGGTGACCGATCAACTTCTCGTTTTTGTTGTTTAACCTTGGAAGTTGCTGGTAGTAATCACTCTCCAGCATGACTGGCAAGTAGGCGCTGGAGCACGAAGTTTGAGGTTTGCTTCTGGAATGTCAGACAGAACCTGTGCACCTGGCCAAGCGCACTTGCGATCAATCATTTTGCTGTGGCTCCGGCCTGATAGATCAAATAAGGGTTGAGGAGTCGGCTCAAGTATACTAATACACAGATCATGAGGCTTCTACTAGTTTTTTCTAGACAAAACTTGTGATTGTAGCGATTCTTCAGCCTGCAGCTGTGATTCTAGTTGCTGTGCCGTCAAAAAGTGCCATGACTTTTCTTCAGCCGCCTGACAGCAGCTGAAAGCTGGCAGAACTCAAGGGACTACAAGAGCTTCGAACCAAGAGGGTCAAGCTATGTTAAGGTTTGGGTCGCGTTTAGGGTTGAGCTTGGTGTTCAGAGCACGTAAATTGCAAGGAGTGGCACGGGAAGAATCAGAAGGCTTGATGCAAAGTGATTCGAGAACTTTCTTGTGATGTAAGGTGCTTCAATAAATCCCAGGCACCTGCAGAAAGTCAAGTGAGCACGAGCTTAGTGGCGCGCATCCGATCTTGGGTGGCGCTGGACGCAGCATTGTAGTTCGGCTGTTGACAATGGTAGGCTGTCAATGGCTGTCATTCATTCCTGGCTTAACGCTGTGTCTGAAACTTTCACCCGTCTGAGAACAACCATGAACAAACAATACATGCACCAAATACCGAACTAGTTGCACCGGCTAAAATCTGAGTAATATGTGGGTGAGACACGCAACTGGCTTTCACAGCCTCCTTACGCAAATTTGGAGCCTGGAGCCTTGTTTTCAGATGACAAGCGTGGGGCGTTCATGTAGATTGCGACTAGCCATGCCCGCGCTCTCTGTAATTTGTTCCCTTCATAATGACAAGACTCATAGCATGTGATAGTAAGAAGAGTTCTTGAACAAGAGAAAAACGAGTACATTGCGAAAACCTTAATAAAGAGAAGGAGGAGGAGGAGTCGTGAGTAGTAGTAGCAGCAGTAGCAGCAGCAGTGGCAGTAGTAGTAGGAGTAGCGTAGCAGCGGTAGAAAAACAAGATAACAGTAGTAGTGACTGGTAATGATAGTAATGGAAACCATCATCACCCACCTCCTAACAGGGAAGTCCAATATAGTACCGTCATTTTCTGGACAGAACATCGCCTAATATTGGGTCATCAAGTGTGGGTATGGATTGATCAGTTTCGGCGAGCGATGGCTTGGTGAGCTAGAGCCGCAAAATGGTTCCAAACTTCCGCACAAATGGATAGCAAGAGCTCAAATCTTTGCATCTATCCCGAGAGACAGGTTGTCGAAATCAGGGGTACTTCCCCAAACCCTGAACCCTGACTGGACATGCCCACCGCCCGCAGACCCCCAAAAACGATGGTGGCGTTTGAAACCCCCGATCATCAATGGGACATTCTAGCGTTTTGTTGCCATGACTTTCTGGGAAGCTTGTCTAGAGTCTGCGCCTCATCGAGGCTCACTGCCCTTGCATGAGCTTGATTTTGTGGGAGAGCACCTGCTGACAAGCTTTTGTACTTTGATTGGATAGACATGTTTGATCAAGCGTTTGCAGAGATTTGAGGTCTCTTGTCTGAAGCCTTTGCATGGGAAATGTTGGAGATTTAGTCGTATTGCTTCGGAGGCCCATTTCCATACCGGAACTCTCCTTTGCCCAAAGCCGGAGCCCCACACTCTAGAAGGCCCTGCCACCTTGAATAAAAACTGACCTCTTCGAGGGTTGCAAGTAACCAGCTTCAGTCTTGAGTGGCCAAAGATGTCCGGAATCCATGCGGATTTTTTCCAAAGCTCAGGTCCCTGTGCAACCACTTCGGGACCTGTTGCCTGGGAAGAGAGGAGAGGGAGATGACTATTAGCCTCCCTGCACCCGCTGCAAAGGCCAGTGTCACCAAGGCCTCCCGTGTAGAGTTTGCAGGTTTACCTTATGGGGGTTTCCAAAAGTAATCACATGTCACAACCCTATAATCCAAATGGCCCAATGTATTAATGTATTACCTTCATAATGGAGAATCCAATGGAACAGCAAATGGAAAATTACGTAGACACTAGGAGTGTATAAGGATTTAACTATATAGGGATCCTAATGCCCCAATGTAGTTAATATTTATAGACCTTAGGGCCCAATGTAGGCATTCTTTGTATACTTGGATTCCTAGGGTTAAGCAACAAGCCCCAAACCCTAAACGACTCTAAAGTGTGAATCTCCTACCTTCGCAGGGTTTACGGTATCGGGTGCGGAGGCAATAGGTTCCCTTGCCCAAGGGGACCGTGTAGTTAGTTATATATTATATATATGTATGTACACATGCGGTAGATATTTGGGAACCAAAGTAGTTCAGGTCCATGTATTTGCATATTTATGGAAGATACCTGGGCACCAAAACAGTGACATGCGAACCCCTTTGGGCCCTAAGTCCCTGGGGATCTACGGTATACTTACATGGAGTCTCTGGGTTGCGTGGGTGAGTTGTCCAAAAAACTGGTGCCCACGCCTTAAGTAGGCCCCTCGCCCTATGTCCCCACTCTACGATGCTGCGGCATTGCCGTGAATAGAGCGATGGCCCCGATCAAGCACCATGGGCTCCAATATCTCAGTCAATGAAACGGACATGTTCTACTTCTGTACAATGACTGCGATTTTGCCAAAGCTGCGGTCGCATGTAGTATTACTCTCGAAGATACAGTGGCTAGCGCTCCTACATGGCATCTCACGCTCCGGGTGGAGCATAGACAGCATCTAGGGTGGATGTGTCAGCAAATGATACATCTGCGGGGACCAGAGTCTCAATCTAGCCTCTAAAAATCAGATATCATGAAGGCCAGTTCAGGGTTCAAAATGCTTGCAAGGCTTGCTTGATTGCATGGGTATAGATCATGCATATTTTGCCTAATTGGTGGAAACTTACGTTTTAGCAGGTGGCCTGCAGCTTCTGCAAGCGGCGTTTCAAGACGGACCGCGACCTGCAATCGCACATCAGTACGAAGCACGCAGAGGACCCACCACCCATGCCACACATGGATTAGGGTTTGTCACGGCTGGCAGGCTCTGTATTGTTTGCTGTGTTTGTGTCGTGATCGCGTTTGTGATGTAAAGGAGGCCGTCGATTGTACTGATGTTTTTCAGCCCCAAATCCTGTAATTTGAGCAATTTTTGGGTGCCCCAAAACCTATTTTTGGGCACCTGGACCCTCATGGTGGTAGAGTTAGCTACTACAATCTTCGAAGGCAGGCTGCCTACTGCATCTGGCTCCTGCATATCTTCAAACTGTAGGATTCCGGTAGGTAATTGGTCTTGCCATTCAGACAGTCGCAAGCCTCCACTTCTGAGTTCTGAGGATCCACGAGCATTGCAGAGTCTCAGTCAGCCCCACTTGGGCTGGAGGCGGGGGTCTTAAAGTCTGGGGCATAGGGCTTGGCTTCTCCGCGTTTTCCAGGCATCCCTCTATAGTGGAGCTTTTGAGGGGCAAGGACATGCAGACAGCGTGCTCTCTGAAGTTAGAAAAGTCAGGTCCGTGCAGGTTGGGCTTAGGATTTGGGTGTTTGGTGGTGTTGGTTGTAGGGGCATTGTAAGTTTAGGGGTGTTTGGCATCTAGGGGCGTTTGCGGTAGTTTGAGGTTTATGGTCGGTGAGTGGCCTAGGGGAATTGAAAGTTCACGGGCGTTTAGGATTAAGGTTGTTTAGCATCACTCGTTCGCTTGACCAATGCCATGGACTTGTGTGTAGCAGCCCCTACTTTTTTTCCGCGTCAGCTGCGAATCCCATCCTAAGTCCATTACTTGGTGCAATTACAGCCTTCCCCCCTAACAATATGGCCCCCCTCACCCGCTGCCCTAATCATTGATACCCTTCCCCCCAATATAGCACCATGATATTTTATTCTGAGACGGAGATATTGTTGGATGGGTGACGGGGTTCATTACTAAGGCAAGGGGATGATAGAGACATCATCTGACCTCAACTCGAATGTAGGGGGATTTCCCCAACAAGGCATTCGTCCAAGGTAGTCAGTTATTCCGTTCTTAGTGACAATGAGGCTTCAGGTGGCATTCGAAGATGAGTGGCTTGCCATTGCGCGAGGCTCAGTGGTCTACATTGAGCCGACTTGGAAGTTTATTGGTACAGGTAGCCGGTAGCCTGGCCTTTTTTCATTGCTATTAGTACAATTACTACCATTATTACCACTACTGTTGTTATTACTGTTGTGGCGAACAGAAAGAAGGTCTGTGACCTGTTCAAGCATGCCATTGGCATAGCTCAAGAAAGACGGATGGAGACCCACAAAGACCTTTGACGCCTCCTACGCTAAGATCTCCAAAAACAGACCGCAGCGAGTGCCCCAGCAAATATTGAGAGTCTCATAGCTTAGCCCCGGTCTTCTAAGTTCTGTCTTCCCGAACTGCAAGCTACTGACACAGTGCTTGGTGTTGCATGAGGTGAGTGTTTGTGGGATTGTGAACATGCTAGTGCAACAAGATTCAAATCCCAACTCCACAGCCTCAGGTGATCAAGCCCCAGCGAATCGCCACTTTTGGCAAAGGCGACAGGGCATTCCTCCATGATCTATGCATCGAAGGGATTCTGACACCTCTAAAATTTTGCAAGGAGGAATTGCCCCGTTTCCCTACTGGCATGAGGAGCAGTGGCAAGTATGCCAAGGAAAACTGAGCATTTGAAGCACCTTTTCCCGCAAGCCACCTATTCGGAAAGTTTCTCTCTGCCTTGCCGCACGATCAGCATGGTGAATCTCAAGCGTTCTTGGAGGGGTGCGCAGGAACAGTAGTGGTAATGTGGTATAAAAGCAAAAAGCTTGTGCTTATTCAGACCTGCATGGTCCTGATTCAAGACTTCCATGATGCAGTGGCCAGGCAGTTTCGACAAGGCTTCCTGGCTTCTGGGGCAGCTGTCCCGCAGCACGGCGCCTGACGCCTTGAGCCAGGCACATCTTGGTAGTTCAGCTCTATTTTGGTTCTTCAGCCTGAAGCTGGCAACATTGAAGAAGTTAGAGATTTGCTACCAAGACCTGCGATATGCACAACAGAACAAGCAACATGAATATCATTGTGGTGCAATGGTGAGAGTCGCAGTATTTCTTGCATTTGCATTCGAGATGTGTTTTCATTGGTTGCTGCCGGTCTCTTTTTCCACCAAGTATTCGTACTTCGCGAATTTCCTTAGGATCTTGAATATATGGCTCATGGCTTCAGATGATTGCGTTGGATGTGTTCTGCTAGATTGGGTGCATATTTGGGAAGGTAAAGTACGTTACCATTATATGAGTATATAGTAAATCATAGGGTTCCTTCTTAAAGAAACTGAATTCGAATTCCTTAGCAGCAACTCAGTAAACTTTCGGCCAACGAGCTCGTTCTGGGGCGGAGCGAAGCATAGTGAGCGCACAGCTGCTGGCATTGAATCACGCTTTGGTGCCCTCGGCGTGTTTGCAAAGTTAATTCCTTATCCTGAGAACCCCTCGAGTGTGATGGAAGATAGGCGCGCCCGGCACATCGCTTGGATGCCGCCACAGGGGGCCTTCTGGTACTAGCGAGCCTTGTTGGCAATCGGGATGATGCCAGCTTTTGTTGATAAGGCCCATCTCCCGCATCCTTAAGTAGCTAGACTATGGCTTTGCGCATATTAAAATCAGATCCCCATATACCCTATATTCTATCTACTTAAGGGGAACGACAGGTCCTACTATGACTTTCACAGCGTCATTGCCTTGTGGGCTGGGGTTGCCAAATAGGCCAAGAAGCCACATCCACTGTCAACGCTCTTAATTTTAAAAGCATTTGTGAGTTGTGACGTGGGGCCTTGCAAGATGTTGCTGGTGCGCAGCTCGAAGAACCTGCTCGTAGGGGGGGGGCGCTGTCAAAGGGTCTAGGGTTCAGACTTTGGGATTGAGGGTTGAGGGCGAAGCTTAATCTTGTATGCGAATGCATATATTCAGGGGGGGTTCAGTGGGATTCCAAAACCAGAGGATAAAAGGAAAAAAATGAGGACCGCTGCAGTAGCCTACGCCTCGAACTCCCAGTCCCTGCCTACGACTTGTTTGGAGGTTGGTAGGTAGCTCTATATACGAGCTATAGTCTAAACTCCTTGAAGTGTGGGTAAATAGGGAAGTGTAGAGGGGACTGCTATAGGGCTTATTCAGAGGATACTAGGAGTTTAGACTATAGCTCATATGTTCCAGGGTCTCTTGTAGGTTCTTGGATGGCGATGAACACGCATACTTCTCGTCCTCATATGTCCCTAACGTTTCGCCAGCATGGCAAGATCTACACTTGATACTAGACTTTTGCATGAGGTTGGTATACTAGAGTATCATGATTCCCATGTTTGAGGATACTTAGGGTCATGCAGGATTTCGCGGCACCACCCATAACACCCAAACCGAAGCGTTAACCTGGCAGGAAGACTCGCAGCGCTTTGCGTGGCATCAGTGAGACTTTTGCGGAGGATCCGCGGATGGATGATTTCCAGGATCTACTGTATGTGTATGTGTATGTTTAGAAGCTAGAAGCCTTGATATTCAGGATCAGGGGTCAGCTTCAGCCTTTCAAAATGCTTTGTGAGTAGGACACGACTTTAGAGAGTCCTCGCTTCGAGGTGCGCGCTGCCAAATGGTCGGCATGACACCTCGCTCCTGGCATTAAAAGCGGTACCCAGACCCCCAAAGGGATCTAAAATTAGATCCCCTAGAACCATACAGGAAATCATATAATGATTGTGTAGGAGTTATAATGGGTCTATAAGGGGATTTGTTTTTTAGATCCTCCCAGGGGTCTGGGGTGATTCCAGCTTGTGTCGGGCTTTGCTACGTCCCATGGGCCTTTCGCCAGGTATCTGGCATGTGTACTACATGGCTGTGAAACAAAAGGGGCCTGAACAACGAATCCTTCTTCCTTCCCAGGTATTTAAGCATTCCGCACGATGGGATCCACTCCGGACATAGAAATCCAAATCACATCCGCGCATTTCCACCTTCGTGAAATGCCCGCAACGCCACGCTCACATCTCGAAAGGCTCCATAAAGCAGAGCCGCGCATTGCGCTCACAGGTAGCCCGCAACTTTATGAACCCTAAGCCCTGAACCTTATACACCCTAAGCCCCAAACCTTGTACACGCTAACCTTAAGCCCTAAACCCAAACAACCATTAAAACAACTTATAAACTCTAAACCCTAAACCTCATACACCTTAGATCCTAAACTTTATACACCCTAGATCCTAATCCCCATTGAATTTAACCCAGATCTGGTGTCCTGACCATGGAGGCGACTAACATGGGCCCCTACCTGGGTTGCGGTTTGCGGAACTGAATTTAGGTCACTATATTGGGTATAACATACGCTTTAGGGGTTCAGAGTTTAGAGTTTAGGGTTGCTATGTTATCCCCCTATGAAAAAATGGAAAATGAAATGGACACTGGGGGGAGGTAATATAGGGATATAAGGAGCTTAGTTTGAGGCACAACTTGGGAAACCCTATGATTTACTGTGTATATATATATATATACCCAGCATAATAACTTAGTTTAGGTTCCTTAACAGCAACCCAGGCGACCGATTTCCTGAGTCTAGCTATGGGCCCTTAATTGGGCTTGTAAGGCTCTATTGGGTATGGATGTAACAGGCATCAGGACCACAGGATTGAGGGGCCATACTGAGGGCCCATACTTTCAAGCTTAGACCAAATAAACTAAAGCCTAGACCCCAAACCCTGAGCATGGCTGTGACCCTGCAGGGCAAGGTCAAGAAGCGGTGCCTGGGATGCACCTTATAACTTGTTTGTGCTTAGTAGGGAACAAGGAATGTATTGGGGTCCTATGGGGATAATGGAAATGAGAATGAAAACTAGTATTTAGGGTTCAGGGTTTAGGGTTTAGGGATATTAGGGTTATATAGGGAAAATGGGAAAGAACATGGGAACTACTATAATGGAGTTATAGAGGGTTTAGGGGAGTGAAGGCAGATATCTAGGTACTACTGTTCATGGACAAGAACATCCTGCAACATCAGGGATGCTATAGCACCACGATTCTCAGGGATTAGGTGCAGTGGGTCATGCGGGATGTTGTCCATGTAGCGCATTTTGGGGAATTGCCTTCACCATCACCAAATAAAATCCAGCCTTCTTCAAATTTGAGGTCCTCTGTCGGCGTCCTTGCTCTGTGGGTTGTTTTTCGCATGGGCAGACAGGGGAGCACTGTTGAGAAAGAAAGACCTTGTTTTTTTGTTTCAGTGCTGGAGCACCCTTCCTCAATTTTTGAACAGAATCTGCAACACGAGCAGAAAGGGAGTTGTGATCCTGAACGTTCGCACGTTCTTTGTTGCAGCCAGCGCAGCACTTCCAAGATGTTCTTCGGCACTGAGGCAATAAAAGCCTGAATCCTGAAGCCGTACAACTCCCAAGCCCTACGAAGCTCGCAGGACCCACAACCTCCGAACCCTGAATATACTAGAGCCCGAAACCTTCAAAATCCTAATCCCTATAGGATTAGAACTAGAACCCCCAAACCCCAAACCCAACTTCGCACCCAAAGGGTCCATGTAGGTATATGGTGTACGTATACTTACGACCCACAGGGGTTCCCATATACCTACTTTAGGGCCCCAGTATATAATCTATAGCTACATGGAACCTTTGGGGTATACCGTCTCTTCAGCTAGGTATCGAGCTCTCGTCCGCGGCAGCTTTCCGCTGGGCCACGAGGGCCTCTGTGAAGAGCCCCTGCTGCTAGGGCTTCAATTGCTGTTTTTCTTTTGAATATGTCTGTGTGCTTATTTCCCGAGCCGCTGAATGCCAAACTCTCGAATGCATAGGCTCCAAAGCCCAAAGCCCTAAAGCATGTGTTCAGAAGTGTGTGGCAAGGGCAGTCTTGATGCTTGCAAAAATGTAGGCCCCAGATTTCAGATTTGGTAACCTTGTTTAGCTTAAAGGCTCCAGGACATTGAGGTATGCCTTGGGATTGAGACATAGTCCCTTCGGGTTAGATGGCACTGAACCTGGATGCCAAAAGGATCGGGGTGTGGGATTGTGGTCGATGTCACATCCACAGCGGGTTAGAGGTATGTATTAGGATGACCCCCCACCCTGTAATAGTGGTATAATAGGAATCGAATAGGACCCTCATATAATCCTTATGATCCCTCATAGTCGCTATTACAGGCTGGGGCGGTCCACGGGCGGTCCACCTAAGTATGTAGCTTGTTAGGACTTGAAGCCTCCCTTCGGCCTGTTAGATGTTCGAGGTTTTGTACTCGGAATGCGGCTTGTGCTTGCAATCTTGTGAAAACCCTACATCTGCGCTGAGTACATGGAAGACCTAAACCTGATAGATCATATCGTCTTGTATGGAAGATGCTGAGAAGGCCCCATACTAATGTTCTTCGGATTCATCTAATACTTGCGGTGCATTTGCGCACTGAAGCCTACATCCCATGCAATACCAGTTGGCGAAGTCGCTGCACACAAGTTCGACAACCGTCGCATGTTTCATCTGCTGCTTAGACTTGCCGTGCAGGAAAACTACTTCCCGCCATTCACAGCAACTCAAAGGTAGTTCTTGTGCAGGACATGTGCTGGGTTGCTGTTGAGGAAATTTAAGTTACAGCTACCATAATGGGTATACATAGTAAATAATAGGGTTTCCCCAATATAGTAACTTAGATTAAGTGCCTTAACAGCAACCCAAGTAAGGGATTGGTACGGTGACGCCTGGTCCTAGGCCCCACCCTCCCCAAACTAATTGGAAGCCCATGTCGTTCAGAAGGACAGTAGTCTATGCAGAGCCGCTTTTGCGGTTCTATATTTGGGGTTAAGGGTTTAGGGAGCTTGAGCGGGTAAGCACCCAGGCAGCAAAGCATATAAACGACAGGAGGAGGCAAAAAGGTATTCAACATGTTCATTTCTAGCTACCCGTCTTTAGCTTGAAGCCTATGAAACCCAATACTAGGACCCCTCAAAGTCCGGGACCTTCACCCACCCTGAACCCTAACCCCTAAACCGTTAACCCCTAAATCATGCAATCCTTGCAGGTATGGAAAAAAGTCCGTCACCCGCTTTACCTCTGTGACCTCTCCAGTGGATACGCCCGACGGGCCAGCCCTCCAGCATCACTGTTGGGCTTTATGGAATATGGTTTAGGGGTTGACGGGTTTAGCGTTTAGGGTAAATGGTTTAGGGCCAGCGGTTTAGGGGTTTAGCGTTTAAGGTATATGGTTTAGGGGTTTCGGGTGTAGCGTTTAGGGTGTAGGGGTTAGTGGTCTAGTGGTCTAGGGGTTTAGGAGTTTATGGGTTTAGGTAGGCTTCAACATGAGTATGACATGATGCCGTGCTAGGAAGGCCAGCATCATGAGGGTTGTTGGGTACTACTTTGAAGTCGTTTCTAAATGTTTCTAAGATGAGCCTGCCTTAAGCCCGCCCGCCCCCCACTGGGGCTCCATTATAGTCGTGATATGATAGGCTTTGTTGGGGGGTGCCAAAATCAATTTCTTCTAACGGCCTGGAACCCGCAGCTAGAATGACACAAGCATTGGCCTGGTCGTGTGCAGATGTCTGCCAGACAAAATGCGGCATGACACGAACGCGTAGAGACCTGCCATGTACACTGGGGCACGGAGGCCGACATGCTTAAGTAGGGCGCTTCAGACGCCCAAGAAAATGAGGCGGGACAGTACCATGGTCATGACTCAAACTTGCGCCATAGTTTTGAGAACTCTGTAGATGACCACAGAAAGGCCAGCTATGGCCTGCGGAGGTCAGCACTCGGACAACCATAGCTGGGAAATTATTGAGGAAGGCATCCGTCAGCTTGACTAGTTCCAGATGAATTCCGCGGAGCATCTGCGCATTCAAAAGCCTCCCCGCGTCTTGCTTAAGGATGACTATAGAGCATGACCAGGGCTCCAGCGGGAAGCACACCCGCCTGCAAGAAAGAAACCTATATGGACATTCTCAATTTTCTAGACCATAACTTCTATTCTCAGCTCCAAAGCCACAGCCCTTAACCATCTAAACCCTGAAGCCTGACATGGCGCAGGGTAAAGAGTATAACCTAAGCCCTGTATATCCCTATATACCCCCTCAAAGAACCCTATTTCCAGAAACCCTAGTCCCCCTAGCCTAAACCCTGTATCCTAAACCCTAAACTGTAAACCTTAACCGCAAGGTCAGCACTGTAGACCTATGGCCAGAGTCCGGGAGACGACACCAACTGCGGCGGCATTTGGCGATGCTCGGATCTCCCATCTTAGGCTCGGTAGCCTCATTTTGGGTTCTGTAGGAAGTTTATGGTTCAGGGTATAGGGTTTAGGGTATGGGGTAGACAGTGTAGGGCTTAGGGAATAGTGTTTAGGGTAGGGCGTTTAGGGTTCAGGGGTTTCGGGTATGTAAGGATAGTTGTATTTATCGTACTCTCCTGGTACCCGTCTGATTAGGTACCTCTCTATATATATATATATGCATTTGTCTACATATATGTGTTTACATTTGCTTACATATAATATGTAGTTCTATAGGGGTATATAGGGGCATATAGGCTTCTATGGCGGTGTACACGGATATCTATCTATCTATATTTATATATATATACACATGCGTACACGGATAGATGGGTAAATAGGAATTGGTGATTCTAGAGAATCACAATGTTGAACATGAAGCTGACATCTGGGATTACATAGGGAATAGGCAGGATTTGAATCGCCTGAGGTCGGTATAGCCCCGGCTAGAGTAGGATAATATCCTCCTCTGGGGTTTAGTACTTTACCGGAAGAATATGGCCACACTTATAGTCGCCCTTAAGTAGATAGAATACGGCTTTGGGTAGATTAATAAGATCCTCATATACCCTATATTCTACCTACTTAAGGGGGAAAAAGTTCAGCAACCAGCAAAACAACCCTCAACTGAGTTTTTTTCAGGAGGTTGAAGTAACCATCCATCTGGTTTAGGGTTTAGGGACACACTTTGCTATGTGGGGGTTTCCCAAAGTTAGGGGTACCCTTTTAGGGGTCCCCAGGGCCCCAGGGTAAGGATGATAATGTTTTGGGATCTATATTGGGGCCGGCTTAGTTAGGAAAACTACCATGTGTAACTCTACTTATACCTGCCCATGAACCTGCACTCGGCGGCTCTATCTGTCTGGAGTGAGGGGCCAGGCTCAATATTGGAATCCAGCCATGCTATGCATTTGACAGTTCAGAAAAAGCAGCTGTAGACGCCGTTGGCCAATCATGGAGAAAATCACGAAATTCGCAGTTCGCGTGTTCCCTGCTAATGAAGACAACCAGCATTTTTGTTTTTGTGTTGAGAATGGCTTACCCCTGCTTTACATCTCTGGCAATCAAGCCCCCTACTCTGAAGGCTACTGAGTTGCTGCTAAGGAACTCAATCTAAGTAACTATATTGGGGAAACCTTATAAATTACGTTCTATATACTCTTAATATGGTAACTTAATCTAAGCTCCGTCACAGAAGCCAGTGGAACCCCGAGGGCCTCAGTCAAAGCCGCGGTGCCAGGCGACCGGCGCTACGGAGGACGCGCGGAGGCCCAATCACTGGGCCTGGCACAGGCACAGCCTTAACTTGCAGAGTGACATGACATTATATATATATATCCGTAATTAGATTGCTTTACAATATGTAGGAGAAAGAGATGTGTATATATAAACCCTATGTACATGTGTTACATGCCGGTGTTTTTTTGGAAGTGGCGTGAGTGGATCCGGATGATCATCCGTACACAAGCATGGACCACTAAAGGGATCCACTCGTCCATGCCCGACTCGCCACGAATGGGTTAAGACGGACTGCATCAGGCAAGGGGTATCCTAATCCGAGGCACCCCATTGGTGCATGAGTATTGTAAGGGTATCATCGACCTCCCTTTTAGGATGACATTGGTGGTCTTCTTGAGTATACAATACCAGCTTCCATTGTGCATTCCAGGTTCTTTTCCATTTGGCTCTCCACCATTTGGGCTCTCTATCCCCTAAACGCCCTATTCCCCTATAAACCCCTGTATAGCAAGCCCCACATATCCCCTAAACCCAATATATCCCCATAAACCCCTCTATCAAAAGAAACGCATCAGAAAGAGGATGCTGCAGCCGAAAATGGGCCCGAAGAGGAAGCCGAGGACGAAGCCTCTCAGCGGCCATGGGGCTTCAGGTTGCAAGGGGAGTGGGCCCTGTCAAGGGTTTGTATGGGCTATATATAGTCTAGGCTCCTTAGAGGGAGTTATGGGGTTTTTTCAAAATTATAGGTACCCTTTTGGGGGTCCTTATAATAAGGATTACAATAATTTGGGGTCTATATTGGGGTGCCTTATTTTGGGAATCTACCTTATACAGGGGAGTATGATGGGGCTTCAAAAGGGGGGATGCAAAGAGCTTAGACTACAGCTCCGGGTAATAGGGCAATCAAGGGGACATCCTTGCTGGCCCTTCAGCAGGCGTGCCCGGGGTGGAACTGTCCACAACCCTAAACCCTAAACCCCACCATTAGTCAGCCCGCAGTCTGCCATGCAAAGAAGCCCTACTGCCTAACCCTGAGCACTATGCCACCCTTGTAAAGCCTTCAACGGATCCTCCAAATCCCATATAACTCTAAACCTTCTCCATTATAGTAGTTTCCATGTTCTTCTCCATTATCCCCATATAACCCCAATTTGAATTTCTGGATCCGTGACTAAACCCTGAACCCATGAGCCACTGCGGCAGGTTTAGGGCGTAGGGTTTAGGGTAGCTTTCCATGCTTGTGTGGGTTAGGTCGACCCAAGCATCCCTGAATACAGACGCCTTTGAGGGCTGCATCATGCTTTGGGAGGTTCCCGTATCCAAACCGCCATCCCAGGCAGTCCCCTTCTTCTCTTGGCTTTTGGTCTGGCAGCCTTCTGGGATGCTATAAGCTCTTGTACGGGGAGGAAAGGATACGGAGGGCTCATGTTTAAGGGTATACAGTCAGGGCGCATCGGGAGTTCGGAGTGATCAGCTCCCTGAATAGGTGTGAGGTTTAAGGGTTTAGGGCGGTAGTTCTGTCATCTTTCACAGTAGTTCTGGCATCTCTGGGCTTAATCCCCCACCCAGTGATGGGTACCACAAGGGATTCTTGTGGTAAATTAAACGCCTATTAACTCCACATTTAGTAGCTATTGCTGTAGGAGGGATTGACCTACTGCATCTCCTACTTGGCTTGTAGCTGGCAGCTTGGCGTTTTTGTTGACCTCCCAAGCCCATCCCTGAAACCCTATAAGCCCCAAGCCCAAAGCCTTGAACCTGAATGGGTTGTTCTCAAAATTGAGGACCCCTTTTGGTTATAGATTAGATTACGGCACGTGATATTTAGGGGTACCAGAATGGGACCATTATTTTAACAAACTACCCAAATACCGCGCGCTTGTGGCTCAAGGACCTGATGTCAGGATAATCTACTTAATTTAAGTTCCTTAAATCCCTATATTTCCCCAGTTTCCATTTCATTTTCCATTTGATTCTCCATTATAGGGGGATAATATACCCTAAACCCTAAACCCCTAAACCCTAATCTATTTTCAGGGCCTGGGACATGGTCCCGTAAGGCCCCCTGGTGCTTCGGGGGCCATGGCGT
Organism: Symbiodinium pilosum; assembly: GCA_905231905.1. Classification (NCBI taxonomy): domain Eukaryota; class Dinophyceae; order Suessiales; family Symbiodiniaceae; genus Symbiodinium; species Symbiodinium pilosum. Next base: position 72,899 of record CAJNIZ010017757.1, read on the forward strand.
CGAGAGCCCGATTTGCTTCCAAGGGCAGATCGTATTCCAAGAGCACGGAGGACCAAGCTCTTGGCAGTGCCCAGGCTGAATACTATTTTGCGATACATACACACGTGTGTAGAGATGTATATGTTATTTCAATATAGGTACTACATATTATGTCTGATATAATTATATATGTATAGATATTAGTACTTCAAGCAATAAGCCTTAAGATCTATCGTGGTCAGGTATTGCGAGGTCATGCAGCCTTTAAAGCTTCAACAGTAGGAAAGGAGCATCTGATTTCTATGGCTATCGGATCAGCATCCATCACGGAAATTTGTAGGAAATGCTGACCATGAGTTCGACGCGTGAAAGTCAATCTTGATTTTGTTGCAAGGGAGTCGACCCCAGTCATGTCTTGCACAGTTGCACTTGCTGGGCACCATGTTACAGCCTCACAATATCGGTAGCATTCTTCCTGCTTCGCTGCTATTGCCATGCTTACAGTACCTTCTCGGCTTGAACACCACTAGCATATTCCATCATCATTGCCAATGTGTCCATTCATCACAACCAGGGTCCAAGGCCCCTCGTAATTCCATCCCCCCAGCCCCCCAAATCCAGCACTTTCTCAAAGCCCCACATGTTCTTAGGCGTTTTTCCAATTCCGCCAAGTCAGCAGACGCCGTCAACCGCATCTTCTAAGGCCTCGCGCACGCTCAGGAGCCTAGCTGTTGGAGGTTGCATATGGTAGGATATGGACTGGGAAGGAACGGCTAATACACCAGCTTCATCAGATGTTCTCATGCAGCAGAACGGTCGCGCTGGTGGCAGTGCTCAGTTTCGGTGACGATTGCCGCTATGTAGACTAGTAAGGATGGAGGCCGTGCTTCAAGACAAATATAAGCAACATTTTTATTTGCAAAAAAAGAGCGTAAGGGGCCGCTTTTGGACCAGCAGAACTAAGTACTACTTTGCCTAGCCCGGAAAGCTCGTCCTCGTTTTTATTCTGATCCTTTGCTTCATGTGAGTTTCCACAGGTTTTTCGACTGTGCGCTCAGGAGCCTTCTGCAGGGCTTTGGTGGCTCAGCCCCTGCAAAACTGCAGAGCGGCAATGCGGAGGTCAGGACAGAGGCGGAGACACCGCAGCTGCCCGAACTCTTGCCTGAATTAAAGCTCCGTTAGGCTAAACCGTAAGTCCTAAATCCTAAACCCTAAATCTTAAAACCTAAACCCGAAATCCTTGTTCCCTTTATTCTTAGATGTTCCCCAAGAATATTCCTGAGATTCTCCAAGGCTCCGCAGGGTTTTCAGAAGTTTCTTAAACGGGTTCACAGCCACCCTATCCCTCGGTGAGGGACACTCAGCCGGTTTAGGGTTTGGGGTTTGGGGGGACTGTAGGAATTAATGCCCATAGTAGTCCCGAAATAAACCTATGCAATTCATGTGGAAATTTGGGTTTCCATGAGCAACTTCACCCTCAACCCCAAATCCTACTTTTTCTCCATAAGTTGCCAGCTTACATCTAACTTTTCATCTCCATTCCCTACCCTGAACCCTAAACACCCATTGGGGTAGTATTAGGGTTATCTTGGGGTTGTATCGGGATAATGGAACTAAAATGGAAACTACTGTTTAGGGTTTGAATTTTCGTTCCTTGTTCCTCTCTTTAACCAGGACCCTGCAACTGACCCTGGACCTGACGGAAGAGATCTTCGACCTTCCAGCAGCGTGAGCCCGCTGCTGGGGCTCGAATCCCTTAAGTAACCCTAAACCCTGAACCCACTTGAGCTATAGTCTAAGCACCTTAAAGGGGGTTACATAGGAGAATATATAGGGACTATTATAAGGGTTATGAAAAGGGATACTAGGAGTTTAGACTATAACCCACTCAAGGGAAAGCCCATACATGGGGATACCTGGGAGGACCGCAAGGAAGGATTTCCTAAGTCTCGCCTAAAGCTCCCCTAAGTCTCCTCGCGGGTGTATCACCGTATATGAGCTATAGTCTAAACTCCTTAAAGGGGGGTTATATAGGGGATTATATAGGGGACTACTATAGGGGTTATTAAGGGAAATACTAGGAGTTTAGAAAGTGGCTCATATGAAAGCCCCTTGAGGCTCCGTTACTGGTCTCCTCACCATGCGGGGGTTCCTCCGAGCAAGAAACCCATGTAAGGATTCGAAGTGCTATCAAGGTTCAAGGTTCAGGGCTTAGGGACCCTCAACCCTAAACCGCGTGGGGATGATTTTGGCATAAGCGCCCACGTAGAAGCCTGGATGGTTAGCAATTTGATGGCCATCATCTTCAAAATATGCGTTCCGCCGTGTCCTGTCCTCATAGGAAGCTTCAGGCTATTTGCGAGTACATAGGGGGCCATACATTTGAACAAGTAGTTGCTTCCAAACTTAGTCATGTGTTCCAAAAAACTTGTTTTCTACATTTTCAAGCATGTCATGGTAACTTAACTTGTTTGGACTTGGGTAAGTTTCCCGTGGATAGACAGAGTCATGCTTCAGTATGTTGTCCCTGCTTCACCCCCCCCCCCCAGCTGATCCGTCCATCAGGCCCTCTTGGCAAACAAGCACATGCTTGTGGACTCCGACCAAGACATATCCGCAGAAATGTCATGCATGCATGCATGCACGCAATGCAATTTGATGCAATGCGATGCAATGCAATGCAATGCAGTGCAATGCAGTATATGCATGTATGTGTGTATGTATGCATGTATGCGTGTTGATATGCATACATAGTTGAGTACATTGCCACACCGGGAAGATCACCCATGGACCGTCACATTCTACCATCTCCGACGTAGACGAGGGAAGGATAACTTGGTGATTGTTAGTAGGTAATGAAGGCATGGCAAAGAGATGCAAACAACATGATTATGATGCTTCTGTTGTATTAGTATTACTTCTATATGGGATTACAGTATGTAGGGACTACCACGAGGATCCAATCCTGCAGTCCCTACTACAGCCAGCAGGATAAGGGAGGTGCTAGAAATTAGGGGCATTGAACGTAGAAGCGAGTCTCTCAGCGAACTTCCTCTTTATCCTTGAAGACCCCGGCAATCCACTTGTGACACTCACATCTATAAATGCACACATTCAAAGATATCCCGCGGTAAGCCTTTTTCCAGAAACCCTATAAACCCTACATGTAGAAGCTCTGGCCAGCTATCCATTTAAAGTGGAGCGATCTAGGTCAAGAGCGCCTCGAGTGGAGCTAAGCCCTCGAAACTGGGCTGGGCTTAAGGTTCAGGGGGTATAGGATTTAGGGTAGCTGTCGGGGAGCCCAATATCCCTTAGGAAAGGAGCATGCAGCAAATCCTGTAAGGGATCTTAGTATCATCAGGGTAAAGCTCTTATAGTCCCCCTTGAGTAGATAGGATCTGGGGTATATGGGGATCTTATTAAAATATACCCAAAGCCATATTCCATCTACTTAAGGGGGGCTATAATTCAGGGATGTTGAGGCATTCGGCTTTGCCGGAAGATTGCCCTCCGTACGACTACACTGGGTTGCTGTTAAGGAACTTAGATTAAGTTACCATAATGGGTATATATGGTAAATAATAGGGTTTTCCCAATATAGTAACTTAATTTAAGTTCCTTAACAGCAACCCAGTACATACGTGTAAGAGGCTACTTCAGTAGTTTAGGGCTTCGGCTTCTGTAGGTGCAGTACATGCAGTAGGGGAAGCAGTATATAAGGAGGGGGTATGTAGAGCTTACTTGCCCGAGAACATGGAACCCGATTTCCAGCCTCTTCTCATTGCGCAGTCTTTGTAGAGCCTGTTTCGGAGTTCTGTGTTAGTTTGGGTGGTAGCCGCTTCGGCATATTAAAGATCCTGAAGTGTTCTTTGACTTACCTACCTCCGGACATGCACATTCTTTCATTGAAGAGTCACTGGCCAAGGAAGCCGTGGAAGCCTGTAAGGCATTTCTGGTTCGGGTCTTCCATGTACCTCTTGTGCAGTTCTTCAAGCAGGCACACTTCCTTCACATCCTCAAGAGCACCTCTTTTGCCATCATGATTGGAAGCCCCACGAAGCTCCATCAAGGGGCGCTGCACATTTGTGGAAGAGGGAGTCTAAGGCGTCTCTGCGGACAGGGTTCTCATTTCTGCTTGACTTACCTGAAGTGGGTGCTTGGGGCTGTGACCTTGGGACCTTTCAAATCTGAATCTTGACATGTCGGTTCCCTTTACTTTCTCATGATAGCCAGCGCTGCCCTTTGTCCCTCCCTTAGTTCATGTACAGCCTCCATTACGTCCGCAACCTCAACTTTCAAGTCAAAGCCTGCAGCCCTGCACCAAAAACCACACCCCTAGTTAGTTTAGTATCCTGAACCTAGGGTTGAGCTCTAAGCCCCCGAACCCCGACACACTAATTCACTTAATCCACATTAGACTGCCCTAAGTCCTAAAGCCTTAACCCAAACTACCCTAAATCCCCAACCCTCAACCCTAAAGGTCTTACACTCTGAACGCGTAGCCCCAAACTGCTCGGAAATCGAAACTGAGCTGAGGAGGGTCCTCAAAAGGCGGCGTGCGTCCAGCAAGCGTTGCAGGAGCTAGACCCAGGCCTCCAGACTGAGGAACCCCCAAAAAAGGGGGTTGAAGCGTCTTGGGTTTGAGGTTTACAGAGGTTTGTAGGGTTTGTAGGTTTATATAGTGCTTTTAGGGCTTTAAGGTTTAGGGGTTCAGGGGTATAGGGTTCAGGATTAAGGGATTCAGGGCTCAGGTTTTAGGGCTGCAGGGTTGAGGGAAAGATCCCGAAACGAGGCTTGAGATGCAGGTTTAGAGTCTAGAGTATGGGCCTTTGAGAATTCTCAGACCTTGGCTTCGATTTTGTGGTATAGAATGTAGGGCTTAGGGCTTAAGGTTGAGGGAATGCGCCTTACAGTTACAGAGATTTGCTTAGCCATTTAAGGGCACCTTAATCCAGGATTAATAATCCCTAGGCCCTAAACCCTTCATTGGGCTTCCATAGTTAACGTAGAGGTGAAGCTACAAAGCGGCACTTTTGCAGACTTTGATGTTCTCCTCAACGATAGATCTGTATCTGGGGCTCTTATAGCAAGGATTTCTAGTGGTGGGCGGTCACTGGTTGGTGGCATACCTTCATGTGCAACAATGGCCCCCAGAAGTTGAGTTGTCAGAAATGTGGGCATTGGGAAAGCCGTATTCGCGGCTTGAACCTGAAAGGCAGGGTTTGGGGCTACTTTAGTCACCCGCCCCTTAGAATCCAAGCCCCCGAGATGGATCTCTTGTAAGATGATGGTTTTGTCTTGAGAGATCTTAAAGGTCTTATAGGATGTCTTCAAAAATGACGGGCAAGGTAAAATGAGTGAGGTATAGTGCTAGAATTGGAACCTGCCCCCTTTAGGTTGAAACCGTCTCTGAACCCTCCACACAACCCTTTTTGCGCCATTGCAACTCTTGCAGGCAGCTCTGAGAATGGGGTCCTTCCTATACCAAGTCTACCACGGTTGGGAGGTGAAACCCTCCCAAACCCTAAAACCCTAAACCCTAAATAGCAGTTTCCATTTTATTTTCCATTATCCCACTATTACCCCAATATAGCCCCAAGTGGAAATAAAGGGCTGGCCTCGGCCGAGCAAAGATTCACATGGTCACATGAGCTATAGTCTAAACTCCTTAAAGGGGGGTTATATAGGGGATTATATAGGAGACTACTATAAGGGTTATTAAGGGGGATGCTAGGAGTTTAGACTACGGCTCACATGGCGCCGTACCTTTAGGAAGGAGCATGTCAGATTGCCACCACTGCTAGGTGAGACTTTACTACGACTTTGTAGCACTTTATGACTCCTGGGGTTTCTCTGTACATCACTGTTGAACTTTTGGGATCCCTCTATTTCATGTTAGGGCTGTAAGGGGAGCCAGGAGTGAAACTTCTAGCGGGTGATTAAACCCTAGGGGTCTAAGTACACAAATAATACCTACATTGGGCCTCAAAGTCTGTAAATATTATCTACATTGGGCTGTTTGGATCCCTAGGGAAAGAGCAAAAAAGTCAAGGTACGCTGATAGCTCTGTCGGCAGCAGGGCGAAACCGCACAGGGCGGCCACAGCGACTTGGCTGAGTGTTATGTACCCTATCATCTCTATATAACCCAATTATAGTAGTTTCCCTTTCATTTTCCATTATCACTATATAAGCAGCCAGGATGAGTGTGGTAGGATCCGTTTTCCTCAGGCTAGGACTCTGATTAGCCCATATGAGCCATAGTCTAAACTCCTTAAAGGGTTTATATAGGAGATTATATGAGGGAGCATGATAGGGCTTATTAAGGGGATACTAGGAGTTTAGACTATAACACATATACTCCACATAGGCAGAAAGAGGTTCGCCAGCCAAAGTACTTGCACACTAAGTCTCTACATTTTGTTGCCCCAGAACTGGTCTGCAATCTGCATGGAGTCCCCAATACACCTTCAACAAGTATAAAGCCTCCTATCCAGGCTGATTCCTTAAGATCCAACTCTACGCCAGAAATCTCTAACCCTGAATGAGTTCCTGCGCGACAGTTCTGGTCCCTACCTAGCTACAAGTTGGGGGCCTCTGAAAAGACGGAGGTCTCAGAGACTCCATGGATTTGTGGAGATTATAGGGCTCATAACCTGTAACCCCAAACCCTAAAGACCAAAACCCTAAGTAGAGCTTTAAGGTTTTTCTTCAAGGCGCTATCTAGCAATAGTGCAGAGACATTCCTATGTCATACAAACCTTTTAAAAAACGGACTATCACATTGCTAAGGTCCGAATAGCCCAAGTAAAGCAGAATGAATAAGAACATCACATGGGTATTGGTCTAAATTCCCTATAATACGGGGTCCTATATTTGGGTTCCCATTATAATACGGGGCCCTACATAAATTTCCCCCATTTTGGGAACAGTAATTTAGGGAAACTACCACGTGGAACCGGGGCTGTTGGGATTCAGGGCCTAGGGCTTGGCTGTCAGGGCCCTAGGGTCTGGGATCTGGGCCCGCTCTGCCCTGCCTCCGGTCCTGGGCTGGGCCCTGAGGGTCCCTGAGCTATATATTCTAGACTTGGGCCCTTTGGGAGCCCATTTGCGACCTAAGTATGTTCTCTATGCCTATCCCAAACCCCACACAACCCAAACTCCAAGCCCTAAACCCCAAACCTTAAACCCCAAACCCTAAAACCTACATAGCTACATGGACCCTTTGGGAAGGTGAATGGCTCCGAGGAAGTGCGTCCGTCCACGGCCGCCAGCAGCCTTAGCCTTCCTCCACTTCGAGGCTTGGCGCTTGATGTTTTTTTGGTTTAGGGTTTAGGGTTTAGGGGAGGGGTCTGTGGTTGGTTGGGGGTGTATATAAGGCTTATACAGGGGATATATGGGGATAATGGAAAAATGGAAGCCACTATTTAGGCTTTTCTCGGGTTCGTAAGGCTTTTAGGGTTTATGGATTTACAGGGTTTGTAAAGGGTTTATTTATGGGGTACATAGGGTTTCTAGGAATTGCAGGCTTTGTAGGGCTTTTAGGGTTTATGGGTGTATAGGGGTTTGCAGAGTATATGGCGTTATGTAAGGTTTCCAGAGTCTGCAGGGCGTATAGGGTTTATAGGGTTAAGGTTTTATGGGGTTTGTAGGTTTGATAGGGCTTTTAAGGTTTAAGGTTTGTGGGGTTTATAGGGGTCGTCAGGGTTTCGGGTTTATAGGATTTTGCTGGTTTTAGTGGTTTATCGTACTTATAGGGCTTGCAGGGTTTAGCGTTTATTGGGTTTCCAGGGCTTTTCGGGTTTGGAGGGCTACAGGGCTTTTAGGGCTTGGGGCTTCGCTTTTAGGATTCAGGGTTTATAGGGTTTCGGGTTGAACGGGTTTAGGAGGTTGGTTGGGGGTTTGTCAGCTAGATCCCCATGGACCCCAGATAGGACAGATCCTCTACAAATTGCTAGGTTCCCTGGTATAATACCACCCAGACCCTAAACCCCGAACCTCTTACTGGCTTAGTCAGAGTTCAACTTTGGGGCTCCCAGGAAGCTACCCCAGTTAAGGGTTTCGGGTAAATGTCGCTGCTACCAGCAATGGTGATGAGGAAGAGTAGTATTGAAAGAAGAAGTCAGTACTAGAAATCTAGTCCGGCGGGCAGTTTGAGATTGGCACGGTGGTGCTGCGATGGATAGTAGTTGCCATAATCATGCTGGTAGAGATAGCAATAACTGCTACAGAACTTCGAGGTGTGTAGTTTACCCCCATATTGGCGGTACATAGCCCTTTGTTTTCCTCCTGTTCCGTCCATGCAAGCTATACTTAATGGGTCCATCTGCTGCCATCTAGTTAACACTCCAAAGGCCTTAGAGCGGACCTGGGTACAGTTCTGTGGGGTCTTTCTAAAAAAGACTATAGTATTTTGGGGTCTATATTGGCCCCCCGCCTATTTAAGGAAACTACCACATTGAGTAAGGGAGTAAGCTGAACAGGCAAGTCCAAGGGAGCAGCTCACACGATCGATGTGCTTGACACCACCAGCTCGGATCTCTTCGCAAGCGCAGAGGACTCAGGGTTGCGTATAACTCCCATATAACCTGGGTAGGAGGCCCTTGGGATGTTATACATATTTCCCTACTGGCTTTAATAGGGGACCATATATACTAATATTTTTCAATGGGTTACTAGGTTGGCCCGCTTTGTTTTTTTGGGGGCGCCTCTTTTATCTCCCGCAGTTAGGTAAAGCTCAAGCAGAGCATTTGGCTTTGGGGGTTGAGGGTTCAGATAAGAAATTGTGCTGTGCTTCGTTCAGAATCTAGTCCAGTAACGGCTCCATTTCAGGCGGCGGAGTTTCTGACGTCATGCAGGGTAAATCATCCATATTCATCCAGGTTTAATACAGTGCTACTTCATGGTTGCTCCAGAAGGACTCCACTGAGCCATCATGTTGGTTTTCATTTTCGGATGAATGCTTCCAAACATTGCCACAGTTCAGCTTGCTGTCGACCCCTTTCGAGTGGTCCGCTATCATGAAGATCTTGGTATTCTAAGTACATATGTCTATTCAGGTGCAGCGTAAGGACACTAATCAAACCAACTAAGATTTCAGCGTTCAGGGTTTGTAGGCTGCACCCATGTCAGTGGCTTATAGCCATAGTTTGTGTCTGGAGGGTATACAGCGGGAAATCCAAGTGGGGGGCTACAGCGGTCAACAGCAACAGTCGTCTCTTCAGTCTTTTCTGGGTTGCTGCTAAGGAACTTAAATTAAGTTACTATATGTAATGAGGAAACCTCCCATCATGTGCTGTATACCCAAATTTTGGTAACTTGATTTAAGTTCCTTAGCAAGCAGTGCTCTGAATCATATGTGCAAAAGTCATCAGGGGTGATCTGTAGAAGATTTGTGCGAACAAAGATTAACGTTCAATATACCAGTTGTTAGTACTTACCACTGCTTGCATCACGACATTTCCTGCCCTTTATTTCCTGACTTTTATGCTGGGAAATGTGTTATATCATTACAATATTATTGCTATATTACTATTATAATACTACTATTTCATTACTCTATTCTCACTAGATTGCTATTATGCCATTACCTGAAGCCCACTCCCAGAACCTTCACGCATCTGGAGGAGAAGGCACCAAGAAGGCTCTCTTTTGCTGAGGACTCCCTTGTTGAGGTGGCAAGGCTGCAAATCGTGGACCCCTTTCGGGGTGCAGTGGTAGCTCGTTTGGAATTCTTCAGGTGCAACTAAATGGGGTCACTGGATCTTGGGGTATAGCTACTTTCACTTCTGGGGGGAGCTAAGGAGCTAGGGATAGCCATATCAGTATAATAAGGGGAGCTAAAGAGCCCAGGAATCTCCAAAACCATAGGGGAGAGGGTATAGGGTTTTTTGGGTATAAGGGTATAAGGGTAATTCAAGGAGGTTATTTGAGCGTGACCTGAAGGCTTACCTATCGGGATCTTCTTCCATGTCATGCAGTCTGACTCCCAAGACCCCAGACAAGGGGTTTAGGGTTTAGGGTAGCTAGAAGTAGGTTGAGCCAGATTCTAATTCTACTTGTCCTGTTTTTTCTTGCAACTGCCAGTGCACCTCTAGGTAAACCAGAAGCCCAGTGCCCACAAACCATCCAGTCACCCTAACCCCTAAACCCCTGACCGTGCCTGCTCCAGTGCGTTGCGCGTGCCTAAACCCCTGACCCATAAATAGTAGTCTCAATGACCTTTTCCATTATCCCAAGATGACCTTTAAATAGTAGTTTGCACTTGATTTTCCATTTTCTTGTCCATTTGATTCTCCGTTATTCCAGTATTCACCCATAATAAACCCGATAAACGCTATAAACCCATAAACCCTGAAGAATCCCTATAAACCCTGTAGTTTCCATGTTCTTTTCCACTCTCCATATATATATATATACATATATTCATATATATATATGCATATATATATATATATTTCCTTTTTGGGAACAGTCCATCCGCAGTCATGGCCAGGTGGCAAGTGCCATTCGTGAGGAGCAGCCCGAGTTGGATTGGCTGCAGGACGTGAAAGCGTTAAGTCAATGTAGTAAGGGTTTAGGGTTTAGGGTTTGTTGATGGAGGAAATCTTGCACCACCTTAAATCCCTAAAGTCCTAGGAATTACAGTAGGTTAAGGTCCCTAGGTGGTGCAAGATTTCATCCATCAACAGTAGTAATAGCAACAATACAGTAACAAAAATAGGAATAATATAGTAAGAATATAGTAGTAAAGCAGTAAGTTATAGTAGTATTATTGCTCTAGGAATAGTATAGTAATGGTATAACACATCCCAGCAGAGAGTAAACCTCCAAAACCGATGGTGCTTCACCTGAGTAGTTCACCTGGGGTCATGGTCAAGTTGCAGTGTACACTCTGCCAAGTAGGTTTACGGTTTAGGGTTTAGGGTTTAGGGTTTGGGGTTGGTTAGGTATTTTCCCCCCCCCACCCTAAACCCTAAACCCCCTACCCACCCGCACACACTAGGATTCTTGTTCAGGACTGCTGGAAGAGGGTATTGGTTGGTGCGCCCGCACCCGAGTGTAAGACGCTCCTGCTGCGTTCGTTGCACAACTGGGTGGATGTGTACAACCGCTGGCAGGCATAGCTTGAAATGGGTGTTTCCCAAAATTAGGGGTACGTTGTTGTTTCCAGAATAAGAATTGTAGCATTTTTCGGGATCTATATTGGATTCCACGTGATTATATATGAGCCATACTCTAAACTCCTTAACGAGAGTTATATAAGGGATTACGTAGGGGACTACTATAGGGGTTATTTTGGGGGGATACTAGGAGTTTAGTCGGTAGTTCGTACACTTCACAACCTCGAACCCAAAAATGATCTGCTTTTACCCCTTTGCCGTTGCCTTTACCCCTACATCGCCATGGCTCCTAAGCCCTAGAGTGCCGGGTCGGTGTGTCTTTAAGCGTGGAGGCATCTGTGATCCCCCAGCTTAGGGTAGATTACAGGCATGCAGGAAGGACACCGGGATTACGGGCCCATGCTAGGGGCCACGCCTTGCAACCTGTATTCTTGGAGGTTTCGGGTGACTGGAAACCATAAACCTTATAAACCCTAAACCTGAAACCCTACACCCCAAACCTTAGGCCCAAAATCCTAAACCCTAATCCCTAAACCTCAGACCCTCAACCTTAAAACCCTAAACCCTCAACCCTAAAGCCCTAAAACCTGAAAACCCTAAACCCTCAACCCTAAAGCCATAAAACCTTGAGACCCAAAACCTTGAGAAGGCTTTGGGAGGCTGGACGCCAGGTCAAGCTCCCACCCTTGTGGACGCATATCAGCTCCCTGGTGCTGAGCGATGGGTAGGGTTTAGGGTTTAGGGGTTAAGGGTTTCGGGTTTAAGGGTTTCGGGTTTAGGGGTTTAGGGTTTAGGGGGAGTGGGGGTGTAGGGTTGAGGGTTTGAGGTTCGGAAGTTGGAAACTACGGTAATGTGCTTGTGAATACATGCATATATGTCTAGTATTGTGTTCATTCTTGCATTTACAAACATAGATGTCCATATATCTATGTGTATATATATATAAATGTGTGTGTAGATATGTGTATGTGATTTAGGCTCTGGGGTTTATGGGGTTTGGGCGGGGCGAAAGGCTGCAAGAAAGGATGGTGTAAGCTTAGGAATGATAGTGACAAGGCTTCAGAGTGCTAAGATCAGGTTTCCGAAAAGAAACATCCAAAGCCGTCAACATGGCAAACAAGCGGCTTCGAGCGTTTAAGCGGTTTTAGGGTTTAGGGTTTAGGGTTTAGGGTCTGCGCGCGCCCACAAAGCATTGGTCTGGTGACAAGACTTCGGGGGTCCAACACGACTAGCCCGTATACATGACAGGATTACACTGAATCGCGTCTGCTGGAGGGGGGCACCCTAAACCCCATACTCTAAACCTAAACCTCAACCCTATACCATAGATCTTATACCCTAAACCCTGTTCCCTAAATCCTGAAACCCTATACCCTAAACCTGATCAGCTGGGGAGGATGAGGTGCTTGGACCTTATGGGAAAATAGAATCTTAATCGTTCTCAACAGGTCAAAGGCCTCTTTGGTTACTGGATCTTAGTAGGGAATAAGGGAAAATATTGCATGGGGATTATATGCAGGGATTATATTTCCATATTCCCTACTTAGAACCAGTAAGTCTGATGGGCAGCCCCTTGAGATGTCTCTGTACTTTGCAAATCCCAGCTGGACGCTGAAGGTTGCTTAAACCCACTTGTTGTTGAGTTCAGTTGCTGGATTCGTGGGCGGAGTTCACTTGTCGTCTTCTTGTCAGGTGTGGGAATCATGTTCTTTTTATTGTCATTTTTTCCGACCGTCTGCCAACAATGCGAACATCAAGATCTGCAAGCAGCCCTTTAAGTAATAGCCACTTTTTGTGAAAGGTCCGGGGAGCATGGTAGGGCTTCTTCAGAAACAGAACAGCTTGTTGCCATTAAGCCTCTCATCCCTTAAGCTCCTCAGCCCTAAACGCTAAACCGATCTTCCACAAGTTCAGGTTCCAGGAAATTTTGGGCGTGCCAATGCTGAAGGCTGGTACTTCGCTGTTAAGGAACTTAGTTTAAGTTACTAGAATGGGAGATCCATATGAAATACTATACATATATACACATTCTGGTAGTGTAGCCCTTAACGGCAACCCAGTTACGCGGCTGCTAGAAGCTGAGGCATTAGTGGGCGCAGAGGGTTCGTTGCGGAGCCAGGGTTTGTTTGCCCGGTCAAGCACTTTGCGGAAGGGGCCTGCGTTTTGCAAGTTTGCAGCAGGCGTGATGTTTTCCTGCGTTTGCCTGAGAAGCGGCATATATGATTGAAGTGGGCAATGTAATTCAAGGGGAGATAGTTTGAACATGTTGGGGAAGTTGGCGTGAAACTTGTCCGCAAGTCACGAATATAATCCCTGTATAAGCCATATGTAAATAATGTCTAAATATACATATTTATTTACGACATATACTGATGATGCCTCTACCCTATACCCTGAACCCTAAACCCTAAATCCAGAACCGTAAATAAATCGCGGCAGCCGAGGCCTTGGAGTGGGTTAAGCTCTTTGACCCAGTTGCCCTTTCCAAGCTACTGCAAACTCGTGCTGCGTCAGATTATCGCAAGGCCGGGAGCCAGAGTTTGGGGTTTAGAATTTAGTTTTAGGGCTTAGGGTTAAGGGCTTAGGGTTTAGGGTTAAGGGCTTAGGGTTTAAGGTTTAGGGTGTTTTTTGGGTTTGGGGTTCAGGGCTTTGAGATATGGAGCTTTGCTAGGGATAGGGCGTCCCCATGGGCTTTTTTGCAACTCATGAGTCTCTAGAGCTTCCTGAAACACAAAATGGAGCTGAAATTGGACCCCTAAAGCTACATTGAAGCACTAAGCCCTGAACCCTAAACCCTGCATTGAAGCAAGGTGCGAGTGTCCATGCCAGCCTTCTTCACTGCTGCCATCTTCCTGTCAAGCTCTATCTCCAAGAGGCTGGTATATAGGGCTGTGTAGGAGGAATGTGGGTTTTTTAAAGGGGATTGTAAGGTTTTATCAGGGGAGTATCAGAGTTTAGAGGAGTAGGGTTTTGTCAGGGAATACTATTTTGCAAGCAAGCAGTAAGAATGCACTTGATTCAGTGAACTCGTGTGAAGTAGATGAGCTTTAGATGAGACTTGTTTCGGCATGTGTGTGTGTACATATTCATATATGTATATAGATGTACTGCCGTCCCTAATACAGAGTAAGATTAGATAATCCTTGTTCCTGCAGTGTTTGTTGCGAAGAACATACTGCCTAATCTTACTCCGCCCAGCAACCAAAGAGCATCCCTCAGATGGATGTCTCCAAACCATGGCTCTCGGTGTGTTCGATGGTATATACTGTTGCTCATACAGACTCCTGATAATATGGAGTAACATTGGAGGTCTTGAGTTAAACAAGAGCTTAGCAGCTAATGTAATCTCAGACAGGGGGAGTTTATGGTTGGTATGTACTGTCGAAGCATCTGAGGGTGTAGTTTACAGGGAGTGTTCGGGTTCAGGGTTAGAGTAGGGGCCGGGTGTTCAATTCAAGTATTCCAGGAGAAGAATCGTGGTAGTTCTTCAGGCTTTTACAGTAGCTTGAGGACAGGCTGAAGAGCAGGAACTGGCATTGCACGAGGTTTTCCCGCAATGCTGACGGCCTTCAGAAGGTCTGGGTTTTAGGGTTTAGGGTCCACCAGGCAGAAGATTCGCTTCCTTTTGGGTGTCTTCGATGAGAACGACCCTTGAGCTGGCTTAACGGATTTGTACGTTCATTTTTCACCGAGCGCTCTACATAAAGGGGTTTAAACAATTAGTCGTCTCTTTCTGGGATTCCCTGTAATAAGAATTAGTCATCCTTCTTGGGAAGGATTATAGCAGAATATGATAGTGTATTGGAGTCCCCAGTTCCCCTTTCATTCACATTCTTGTACTCGTCCATACCATCTGCCACATATCTTCCTTGAGCCGCCCCTCACAGCGCCTTTAAACCAACGGGCTGAAACCCAAAGACGTCAAATTCCGTAAGCCCCTAAAGCCCTCAACCTTAAAACAAATGTAAAGCCTGAATATAGTCCCCCTTAAGTAGATAGAATATGGCTTTGGGTATGTTATAACAAGATCCCCATATACCCCATATACCCCATATTCTATCTACTTCAGGAGGACTATAACCGTACACCCGACACCCTAGACCCTGAATGGTAGTTTCCCTTCTCTTCTCCTTTGTTCTCCATAGCCTTTATATCTCCCTGTGCAATCCCATGTTACCCCTATACGAACGGATATAGCCCTATTTCTCCCCCAGACAACTTGCTATTGGGTGCTGCCCCCACTCTGAATGAATATCTGTGTATATATATGTATACATATATGCATATGTATGTATATACGGCCCTTAATGTGACACGTACTATAGACTGTTACAGGGTGGGGGCAGTACCCAAACATTCTAAGGATAGCCGGACCTTTGAGCTTGGTGAGTTCACGGCAATGCTCTCTTCGTTTTTTCAGGGCGGCCGGCCCAAAATGACTAAAAAGAGTAGGGTTTAGGGGTTCAAAGGTTTAGGGTCTAGGCAATAGCCAGACCTAGACCGCAAGAGTATGCAAAAGAATGGCCTCTGGGGCTCCGATGCAAGGGTTTGAGCGCTTTTCTGAATTTCTGTATGTCGGGAGTCCAAGTAAGGCCCAAATAGCGCGATGTAGGTATTACTTGTAGGCACTAGGCCCAACGTAGGTATTCTCTCTGGACTTGGAGCCCTTGAGTAGGGTCTAGAGGAAAGGTAACCCAGCTATGTAAGCTATAGTTTATTCGTAACTACCGCTTATTTAGTAGGTATAGCCACATAACTGTGGGCTTGGGGTTGCAAAGTAATGCCGTTTAAGCATCAACCCATGCACTTCGCAATCAACAAAAACTGACCTGGCTTCTGATGTCTGTATAAGGGTTTAGGGTTATAGGGGGCAGCCTCCAGTATGGATCGCGGCCCTCAAACAAATAGTCCCCGCAAGCAGATGGAAAAGGGATGAAAAGGGGGTATATGGGATTCTTATTATGCCGTTGGAATTTTTCATATGCTATCTACTTAAGGGGGGTTAAACCCTAAACGCTGAACCCTACACCCCAAGCATGGTTTCCTTGTTGCTTTCAAGGCATCGCATGCGCATTCTGTCTGCAAAGCATCCCTAAAGAAGCCAGGACAGGGCACGTTCTGGGACACACCTTAGCTTCATTATTACAATTTCTATTTCTATTTCGATGAATCTTATTGTTATATGGCTCTTATTACTATCATTACGACTATCATTATCATTATTTTCGTTGTTCTAACTAATGCTGCTACTACTATGTAGGACGCTTCAGGGTTCAGGCTTCCAGGGTTCACAGTTAACACTTCGAGGATGTTGGGTGATGGTTTAGAAGCATAAGCTTGTCAGAGCTCTTCCCTAAACCCTAGCGCAGGAGTCTACGAACCTGTGTCGGTTTCAGTGGGGCTCGCGATAGTGGATTTGTCATCTTTTTTGGTTCTGTTTCAAAACTTGTTCTCCCAGAAAGGGGGGGACCCATCGTTTGTTGACGCTGTTGGCATGTTTCACGGTGGTTCCGGTATGCTCCGGTTCTACAACATGACAGCTTTGATGGCGACGATAGTTTTTCTCTATCTCCATTAGGCAATGCGATTTAGGATTAGCTGCGTATTTAGTTGGCACTCTTGAACGTGTAGCACCTTGATTCCCTCTTACAAGCCCTAACTTGTGCATAAGAATCCCCAGCATGAAAATGCGCGCGCACCCGTTCGCAGGCGTTCTTTTTCACTTGTACTTTATAGTTAGCACAGTTTTAGGGTTAAATGCTTACTTACGGTATTTTGTCCTAAAATGTTTTCTTCTTGCGTAACATGCGTGAGTGTACTTCTAAACCTTGGAAGGCGCTCCAAGCAGAGATGATCAACCCACTCGACATTCCAAATCTTAAGCTCTTAAGCCCAACCTCCCCCAAGGCATCAGGGGTTTAGGGGTTTGGGGTTTAGGGTTTAGGGTTTAAAGCAAACTTTCCAGGGTTTAGGGTTAAAATTCTGTAGCTCAATGTAAATACTGGCCCGCAGGAGGCAGCTCCTGGGTAAGCAACTGTTCCAGCAGATTCTCCAGACGGCAATGATGCGGCCAGTGCCCGACCATGTGAAGTCTATGCTGGAAAGTGAGTCAGTTCCCTTCCAGTCCATAGAGGACCCTGGAAAACTGCACAGATTTAATTTCTTCAATGAGATATGCGGCATGTGACTTTCATGGGATGTGGTTTTGAACAATCTTACCTACGCTGAAGTTTAGTGCTTAATTGCCTTCGTAGTAGCTTCCTAGAGTAGCATAGTTGGCGCTGTTGTTTCTTTCAGGTTTGTGCATGGGTATTTTCGGAAGTGGGCTCTCTGCCTAGGTAGACAAATATGCCGGAGGACATGACAATTCTGCATGATCTTAACTACCCTATACCTAGGTGATTACAGATCATGGTATACTGAGATCATGCAGCACGTGTAGTATGAACAGATCTCTAAGCAGTTCTAAAATACGGCTCACAAGGTTTGGAATGACACAGGTCTAGACTGAGCTTGCTTATTAATTCCGTCCACTTAGCAGAAACTATGATTTCAATGGTAAATTGAATCAATGTCGGACACCCCAACCCTAATTTTCGGAAAGCCGCACATGGTCGGACCTGTGCTGTAGGTGTGGGAACTTGAGTCAATATCTAGCCGCACATGGTCGGACCTGTGCTGTAGGTGTGGGAACTTGAGTCAATATCAGTTTGAGGTTTATTTGAGGTACCCTATAGTATAGCAGCCATACAAAAAGTGTAGGACTATAATATTGGGATTTATTTCGACCCCTACTTTTCGGAACACCCCACATAGTCGAACCTGTACTGCATGCGCCTAAAGAATTACCAGTATCAGCTCAAGGGTCTTTTTTTGATGTCTCTAGTACTCATACGAGGAATCTAGGACCGTAAGTTTGATGATTGTCCCTATACAGCCTATACATCCCTATAAAATCCCAGTTTCTATTCGATCTTAGATTTTCTTTTCGATTTGATTCTGAGTTATTTGGGAGTGACATACCCAAATATTTTGGGCCGGACATTACCCGAAAGCCTAAACCCTAATCCCTACTTATAAACCCTGACTAGTAGTTCCCATTGTATTTTCCATTATCCCAATAGACCCCCAATATGTAGTTCCCATTAAGTAGTTAGAATGTAGCTTTGGGTATATTAGAATAAGATCCCCATATGAGCCGCGGTTTTTTTTGGCGCTTGTCTACTGATACTTAAATACGGAAATAACTCCTGGCATCTCTCGGGATGGTTTCCGAAAAGTGCATCCCGCTGTGCGCGCGGAAGCATGCGGAAGGTTTCACGGAAGCATCATGCTCGCGGAAGCTCTTGCGGAAGCTCAGGGCGACCCCACGAAACATACGGTAAGAGTAGAAACGCTGTTCGCGGAAGCATCGCGCAAGCAA